>PVIW01002744.1:0-70965 GCA_004026585.1 Noctilio leporinus | reverse complement strand
TCTTTGTTCTTTATTATTAATTTTAAAAAATTTTATTGTTGTTGTATTACACCCATCCCCTTTTTGCTCCCCTCTGTCCCCCTCCCCACCCACCCATTCCCCCCAAAGCCAATCCCACCTGTTGTCCATGCTCATGGTTCTTTTATACTAGGTTCTTGTCTAAACTGCTCCCTTTCCTTGCCTCTTCCTCCCCCTCCCCCCAACCCCCTTCCCCCTGACCACTGAAGACCTATGACTAGATCTTTTTTATGCTGTTGAGATCCTCACTAAGTTCCTTGAATATCTTTATATAACCAGTGTTTTGAACTCTGCATCTGGTAGATTGCTTATCTCCATTTTGTTTAGCAATTATTCTGGAATTTTGATCTGTTCTTTTATTTGGGCCTTGCTTCTTAGTCTCATTTTGGCAACCTCCCTGTGCTTGTTTCTATGTATTAGGTAGAGCTGCTATGACTCTATGTCTTGATAGTGTGGCCTAATGTAGTAGGTTTCCTGTAGGATCCATTGGCACAGCCTCCCCTATCACCCAAACTGGTACTTGTGTAGGCTGAGTACACCTTCTCTTTTAGTTGAGCCTTGGTTGCTGTTGGTAGATCAATGGGAGGGATTTACCCAGGCCACTCAGCTGCAGGGATTGACTGTGACCACTTACCACCAACCTCAGCCCTCTGTGGAGGATCAGCTGTGCAGAGGCAGCATGGTGGTGTTCTGATGTGGTTTATAGCTGTCAGGTGGGTGTGCTGGCTATGGGGTTGCCTGGGTGGTGCAGATCAAAGTCAGCTCCCACGTGTTTTGCCTGGGTCACCCTGCCTGAGCTGTAAAGCAATCTGAGATACTGCTATTTGTGCTGGGCTTGGAGATTCCTAAGCAAAGCCAAACTGTGAATCTAGGCTGGCTGCTGCTAGTGCCAGGCCTCGGGCTCCCTGAGACCAACTGTTGTTTGTTTGAAAGAATTTAGGAAGTTGTGAAGCAGAAACCAAGATGAGCTGTTCATATGGAAAAACAGCTTCAGTGGATCTGTAGGTTGGGTGGGGCAGAGTCTCTGGAGATCTCCAAGGCAGGTCAAACTGTATTAGCCAGGTTAATGGAGCCTCAGATATGGCACCGGCTAGCTGGTTCTGTGATGGGAGGGTTTAGAAAAGGGACAATGATCTCTGCTCACCTTGATGCCAGACACTTCAGTTTCTCCCTGTACCACTGATGCCTTTCAAGCTACTACCCTAGTGCTGCAGCTCAGAGGAAGTGAGTCTGAGAAGGTGAGTCTGTGGGTGGATTGTTTAAGAGGAACTGCTTGCGGTCCAGCAGTTTCTTCCACTAACTCAATCCCTGCTGGTTTTTGCAACCAAAAGTTGTGGGGACTTGTCTTCCTCACACTGGATCCCTGGGCTGGGACCTCAGGCCTGGTGTGGAACTGGAACTCCTCCCTCCTAAGATATCTCTCCCGAATTTTTATGCACCACATATAGGTGAGAAACCATCCAGTTCTGCATCTGCATCCTTCCTACCTGCCTCAATGTGATATCTTTCTTTTTTTTTTTTTTAAGTATATTTTATTGATATTGTAATGCTGTTACAATTATCCTAATTTCTTTGTCCTTTGCTCCCCTCCACCTAGGACCCCCTTCCCTCCAGCTATCCCACTCCTCTTAGTTCATGTCCATGTGTCACGGATATAAGTTCCCTTGCTTCATCATTTCCTATATTATTCTTAACTTCCTTCTGTCTATCTTGTACCCACCAATTATGTTTCCTAATCCCTGCACCATTTCCCTATTTCTTCCCCTTCCCCCTCCCAGCTGATAACCCTCCCAATGATCCCCATGTCTATGATTCTGATTTGCTTAGTTTCTTTTTATTTTCATTTTTTAGCTTCTGTTGTTGATAGTTATGAGTTTGTTGTCATTTAAATGTTACGGTTTTTATCTTCTTTTTCTTAAATTAGTCCCTTTAACATTTAATATAACAAGGGCTTAGTGATGATGAACTCCTTTGGCTTTAGCTTGTTTGGGAAGCACTTTATCTGCCCTTCCACTCTTTATTTTTTAAAGATTTTATTTATTATTTTTAGAGAGAGGGGAAGGGAGAGAGGCAGAGAAGGAGAGAGACATCAATGTATGGTTGCCTTTCACCTGCCTCCAGCTACAGACCTGTCTGGAGACCTGGCTTGCAACCTGGTTATGTGCCCTGGCTGGGAATTGATGCCCTTCCATTCTTAATGATAGTTTTGCTGGAGAGAGTACTCTTGCTTGTAGGTCCTTGCTTTTCATCACTTTGAATACTTCTTGCCAGTCTCTTCTTGCCTGCAAAGTTTCTTTTGAGAAATCAGCTGATAGTCTTATAGGAACCCCTTTGTGGGCAACTCTCTTCTTTTCTTTTGCTGCTTTTTAAGACTCTTTCTTCAGAGCCCTGGCTGGTGGCACAGTGGATAAGGCGCCAGCCTGTGAACCTAAAGTTTGCTGGTTTGGTTCCCCAGCCAGGGCACATAGCCAGATTAAAAGCTAGGTCCCCAGCCAGATTCATGGCTGGAGGCAGGTGAAAGGCAACCCACACGTTGATGACTCTCCCTCTCTGCCTCTCTCCCATCCTCTCTCTTTGGAAATAATAAATAAAATCTTTAAAAAAAAAGATTTTTCATCTTTAAACTTTGGCATTTTAATTATGATGTGTCTTGGTATGGTCCTCTTTGAGTCTAGCTTATTTGGGACTCTCTATGCTTCCTGGAGTTGTATGTCTATTTCCTTCTCCAGATTAGGGAAGTTTTCCTTAATTATTTTTTCACATAAGTTTTCAATTTCTTGCTCTTCCTCCTCTCTTTCTGGCACCTTTATGATTCAGATGTTGGCAAATTTAAAGTCATACCAGTGGTCCTAAGCCTCTCCTCATTTTTTTCAATTTTTGTTTCTTCATTTGGTACTGGTTGACTGTTTATTTCTTTCTTATGTCATTGATTTGAACCCTGCTTTCCTTCCCTTCACCATTGGTTTTGTGTGGATTTTCCTTCATTTCACTTAGCATAGCCTTCACTTCTTCCCTTTTGCATTTGTCCTACTCAAGTATATCTGTTAAGTCTGTGAACATCTTTATCACCAGCATTTTGAACTCTGCCTTTGTTAGATTGGCTCCCTCCTTGTTGCTTAGTTCTTCCATCGGAACCTTGATCTGCTCCCTTTTTTGGGGCCATACTTCTCTGTCACCTCAATTTGACAGCCTCCTGTGTTTGCCTCTGTGTCTTAGGTAGAGGTGTCCCTCCTGTTATGCTGTAAGGGGTGGAGCCTTAGGTAGTCATCAGTACAGGGCAACCTGTTTCACCACGTTGTGGAGCTGTATGTGGGGAGGGGTCTGAGAGGGAATGATGTCACTTGATCAGCACTCACCCCTTCTCTAGGCATTTCTGCTTCCCATATGGAACTGATACCTCTCTGGCTATTGCCTTGGCTGTTGTGCCCAGGGTGGGTGGGCCTACAGACATTCTCGGACTGTGGGGTTCCTCTAAACAAACAGACTCTGCTGAGAGACCAGCAGTTCCCTAACTACCTCAACTCCCACTGGTTTTCAGTCAGAAGCAATGTGGCTTCAGCAGTCTTGAGAAAGGAGAACAAAATAGGAGAAATCACAATGCCAATACCAATCTATACTTCAAGGCCACTGTAATCAAAACAGTCTGGTTCTGGCATAAGAATAGACATATAAAACCCTGGCTGTTGGCTCAGTGGATTGGCACCAGCTTGCAAACCCAAAGGTCACTAGTTCAATTCCCCAGTCAGAGCATATAACCAGGTTGCAAGTCAGGTCTCCAGCCAGGTTCTTAGCTGGAGACAGGTGAAAGGCAACCATACATTGATGCTTCTCTCTCTTTCTTCTTCCCTCCTTGCCCTTCTCTCTGAAGATAATGAATAAAATATTTAAAAAAATAATTGCTTAAAAAGAAAAGAATAGACATATAGATCAATGGAACAGAATAGAGAGCTCAGAAATAAACCCAGGACTCTATGGTCAACTAATATTCAACAAAGGGGGAGCAGCATAAAATGGAGTGCAAATAGCCTCTTCAACAAGTGGTGTTAGGAGAACCGGACAAGGACTTGCAAAGAAATGAAACTAGACCACCAACTTACACCATACACCAGAATAAACTCAAGATGGATAAAAGACTTAAACATAAGCCATGCCACCATAAAAGTCCTAGAGGAAAACATAGGCAGTAAAATCTCAGATATTCCATGCAGCAATATTTTCATTGATCTTTCTCCTAGGGCAAGGAAATAAAGGAATAAATAACCACCTGAGACTATATCAAACTGAAAAGTTTCTGCTCAGCTAAAGAAAATATTAGCAAGATTTAATGGGAAACATTCACATGGGAAAACATATTCACCAATGATACCTTGGACAAAGGTTTGATCTTCAAAATATACAGTATAAAGAACCCATATGACTGAACGCCAGGAAGACAGACAACCCAATTAAAAAATCAGCAAAGGAATTGAACAGACAGTGTTCCAAAGAGGACATGCAAAGAGCCCATAGGCATATGAAAAAATGCTCAACATCATTAGCCATTTGCATTTAATTAATGCAAATTAAAACCACAATAAGATACCACCTCACACCTGTCAGAATGGCCATTATTAACAAATCAGCAAACAACAAGTTTAGGTGAAGATGTGAAGAAAAGGGAACCCTAGTGCACTGTTGGTGGGAATGCAGACTGGTGCAGCCAATATGGAAAACAGTATGGAATTTCCTTTAAAAACTAAAAATAGAACTGACTTTTGATCCAGCAATTCCACTGCTAGGATTATACCCAAAGAACCCAGAAACACCAATTCAGAAGAACCTATGCACCCCTATGTTCATAGCAGCGCTATTTACAATAGCCAAGTGCTGGAAACATCCTACATGCCTATCAGTGGATGAATGGATAAAAAAAAACTGGTACATTTACACAATGGAATTCTACACAGCAGAAAGAAAGAAGGAATTCCTACTTTTTGTGATAGCATAGATGGAACTGGAGAGTATTATGCTTAGTGAAATAAGCCAAGTGGCTAAAAACAAATACTGTATGATCTCACCAAATACAGAAAACTAATGAACAAAACAAACAAATGAGCAAAATAGAGCTAGAGGCATGAAAGCAAGGAGCAGACTGACGACAACTAACATTAACTGGAGGGGAGGAGAAAGGGGGAGAAGAGGGGAAATAGAGAAGGGTTTAGTCAAGGAACTAGTATAAGTGACCCATGGAAATGGACAACAGGGTGGGGGTTGACTGTGGGAGAATAGGGAGGTGGGTATGGCAGGGGAGAGCAATGGGGGGGAAATGGAATAACTATAGTAAAATAATAATAAATATACAAAAAAAAAGAAACAATGTGGCTTTATCCCCACCCTGCCCCTCCTAGCACTGGAACCGTGAGCCATGCAGTGTGGTCTAATGCCAGAGTGCTCCCCAGGTATTCCTTCTTATTTTTTAATGTGTGACATGCTTTCTGCCAGCCAGCCACAGCCATTGTCCTGCCACTACCATAGCACTGCTAAACTGCATCCTCTCTGTCTCAGCTCTGCCCCTCCTACCTATCTAGATGAATATTTCTTCTCTATATCTTTGTGAACTTCTGTGCAGCTTGATTCTCTGGAACTTCTAGTTGCCTCTGGTTTTGAGGTAGTTTTATTCCTTCTTAGTTGTGGAGTGAGCATGTCTACCTATGCCTCCATCTTGGCTAGAAGATGGATGTGGTTCCTTTAATTCTATAGTTAGTTGTCAAACTTCCATTCAACTTGATTTCTGATGGTTCTGTGTGATGGTTGTTCTACCTTTTAGTTATAATTTTGATGTCATTGTTCAAAGAGGCGAGCTGCATCTCCCTTTGCCACCCTCTTGACTGGAAGTCCTCCACACTTTTTTCCACAGTGGCTGCACCAGTCTGCATTGCCACCAACAGTGCAGGAAGGTTCCCTTTTCTCCACATCCTCACCAGCACTTGCTGTTTGTTGATTTAAAAGATGTGGTACATTTACACAATGAAATACCAACTGGCTATTAAAAAAAAGAGGGATGAGGGTTGGAGAAGTGGAAGAAGGCAAAAGGGGATAAATGAGGACATAGGAGCAGAAACGGAGTTTACTTTGAGTGAAGGCACATGATGCAATATACAGTTGATATTTTGTTGTGTTACACTTGAAACCTGTATGGTTTTTTAAACCAATGTCACCCCAATAAATTAAACTTTTAAAAAGTAAAAAATAAATGAAGTAAAATAAAAGGATTTCCTTGAAGAATTCCTTAAAATGATGAACTCCCCCAGGATACCTAAAATGAAATTCTATTTATGAAAATACCATATTTCACTTAACTTTTTAGAAATGCTGGGCCAGTGAATGAACTATGCCTTTTTAGAAAAAAAATATTTTATACTTGGCTATTGGTAGCTTCTCAAATCATGAAGATATTTTTCTTCTAGATTACTTTTGTCCTTAGTTCTAGAATAGCCCAGAGACAAATGCCCTAAGATTTTTAAAGAGGAAATCCAAAAGAGGCTCATATCTAGTAATAAATCTTGCCCACAAGACTGGGGCAAGGCAAAATTCTGAGATCAGAGATTCAAAGCATTTGACAACCTTACAGATTAACCAATGATTAATTAAAATATAAGCCCTGGCTGGTGTGGCTTAGTGGATTGAGCACTGGCCTGTGAACCCAAGTGTAGCTGGTTCGATTCCCTAGTCAGGGCACATACCCAGGTTGCAAGCCAGGTCTCTAGCCAGGTCTGTAGCTGGAGACAGGTAAAAGGCAACCGTACACTGATGTTTCTCTCCCTCTCTGCCTCTCTCCCTTCCCCCATCTCTAAAAATAATGAATAAAATCTCTCTAAAAATAACTAATAAAATCTTTAAAAAATAATAATTAACAACTACTTATCAAGTGCCTACTATAGACCAGGCACCAGGCTTGGCCCTCAGGCAATTCACTTCCTTTTGCAAATGAAGAGCCTGGAAGTTGCCTGCTCAAAACCACACACCAATTACTGTCAGAACTTGGGCAAGGATTTACTTTCATCACCTAAATTCATTGCTCTTTGTACTCAAGCCCATGCCTTCCTTTGAAGTCCTCAGCTTCGATTTTCAGTCCTTCTGGATACCACCCAAACTGCAAGGCTTATGCCACAGCTCCTCGCCCTTTATCTCTCCCTCCCATTAAAACACTCCTAAGGTGTGTCTTCTACAGAAACCAGCTGGAAGTCACACTTGGGAAGGATGAAACTAATTGATAATTTCCTGGTTACATCTGCCAAAGGATTGGTAGTTTGTCAACGATACTGCTGAACCTCACGTCTGAGCAACTGTCTATTTGAGCCCTACTGGGTCAGGACTGTCCCACATAGTCTTCATCCATGCTCCATCCTTTCTTCACAATGCTATGCTACTCCCTCACTTCCTCAAGAGTCTTCACTAGCTCCCTGTTGCCTACAGGACAACATGCAGCTCCTTAGTCAGACCTCCAAAGCCTGCTAAAGTTAGTGTTCTAACTTTATCTCCTCATCTTCCACAGTTCTCCAGTGACCAACACACACTCTGTCCTACCCTTAGGAGCCATTCCTTCTGGATCCCTTCTTTCTTTTTTCCTTTTTTTTTTTTTTTTTTTATCCTTTTCAAAGATTCCATTCATTATCTTCAGAAAGAAGGGCAGGGGGAGGAAGAAAGGGAGAGAGAAACAGCGATGTATGGTTGCCTTTCACCTGCCTTCAGCTATGGACCTGGCTAGAGACCTGGCTTGCAACCTGGTGATGTGTTCCGGCTGGGAATCAAACCAGCGACCTTTGGGTTCACAGGCCTGTGCCTTTCTACTGAACCACCAGCCAGGGCTTTTCTGGCTCTTCTTTACCTGCACAACCCCCTCTCATTCTTTAGGGCCAGAAAAGCCTCCTGCTCACTTTACCTGTCTTTCCCCAAAAGTCCAGATTGGCTTATGCCTTGAATCACTCTCCCCCATTGTTGTCATCTATTTCGTCACATTGTTCTTAATTTCACCACCCAAAACACTGGGGATAGTAACTTAGCACTGTTGTTTTTCTCAGATCCCTCACAATGTGGTCTAGGATAGTGAAGACCTAGAATAGGTGCTTCAGAAAACCTTGAAGATGGAAAGAACCATCTTCAAGGGAAAGTAGGGTGATGCAGAGCTAGCATCCTTTAGATCTCGGTTTAAGGGTCTCTTCTTCAAAAGCTTACCTATCCTGGCATCTCCTCAAATTATCAGAATTGGGTTCTTTTCCCCTTGAGCAATAATTTTTCTTCCTGGCATTCACCCCATTTTGCATTATTTTTATGTGACTCTGCATTTAGTGACTATCTTCTGTTGACTATAAGCTCTAGTGAACACTTATCCAGTTCACCTCTATATCCCTAGCATCTAATCTGATGAATGATTCTCTCAAAACTATTTGTTGAAAGAACAAATTAGAGGAGAGATTGTTTGCTTCTGGTGCCTTGTATTGTGCTTAGGAACTCCCTAAGTACTCCTAAGGGAGTACTTCTACCTCTCTAGTCTAGACCAAACCCAAGTCTGGAAGGACCAGTGTCTGTGGGGTTACTAAAACCCCAGTCACATAGCAAATCAACAGTTCCCTTTTCCTGAGTATTAAGTCCATGCCAGGCACTGTATCAAATGCTTCCTCTGCACCTCTCGGTTACTCTCCACCACACCCAGGGGCAATAGGTGCCTTGGTCAGCTCCATTTTATAGATGAGGGACCTGAGGCTCAATATTCCTACCCTTCCAAGCCCTACTAGCTGTATGTGTCTCCCATCTTGCAGGGAGAGATTCTCTAGCGCAGGGAGTGGCCAGGAAGGCTTAGAAATGTTTTTCGAAAATGCATTAAAACTACCTTTGCCTTCAAAGGAATGAAATCTGGCTGCTGAAGAAAAAGTCAGAAATCAATACTGGTCCTGTCTATGCAGACGGCTGTAAAGTAGATGCCAATGGACCTGTGGGCCTGGTCACACTCTCGGTGATGTGAGAATGCCCTGATGCCAAAAATAGCATGTTAGAAGCGACAGCTCAGCTTGGGAACTCTGGCTTGGGTAAATCAGAAACCCACTTGGACCCCAACCCTTCCAGGGCATTCAAAATCCTTTAACACATTCTCTCAATTGTCTCTCCCCTCTGTGGAGTGGTGATGACAATGCCTCTTGTCCATACGGAGGCCCAGAGAAGCAGCCTGCTCAAGGCCTCAAAGACGGGAAGTGATGGAAACAGAGTTAGCATCAGCAGCCTTAGGAGCAACTCCCCCAGGTGTCAGCACAGCTGCTTCCTCTAACCAGTTCACCTCTGTGTAGAAGCAGCAGCTGGAGAAATAGCTGTCTGTAAAACGCTGGCCTCCAGTTTCCAGCTGAACCATCAGCTTGACTGGATTGTTCCTTGGTGAGAAGGCCCCGCCACGGGAGGCCTTGTAGGCAAGCATGGTCCTATGAGGTGTTTCTGCATCAGGCAACTGCAGAAGTTGCTGCATGAGTGCAAGGCATAAAGACCCCTGAAAGACTGATGGCCAGACGATATATAAAAAATAGACCTCTGACCCATAATCTGAAGCAACCAGTGCAGAGAGCCAGCCCACTGGTCCAGGAAACTAAAAACAACTCTAGCAGCAATTGGCCCAAACAGTCAGGACTTAATAACCAACATCTTCCCTAATTTCTGCATCCACTTGCAGCTTAGCAGTTCAGGACCAACTGGAGGAAGCCAAATATGCTCCCCTAATCAATCACATAGAATGCCCTTTAGTTAATCTGCCCCCAGCTTCCCCATGGCAACAGCCTCCAACCAGAGCACAAAAGTCCTCTCTTTTTCCACCCTCTACTACCCACCAAAAGCAAGCAACAGTGGCTGGCGCCTTTACTATAGCAAACTTGAAATAGAGCCTTTGCTTATTCTCATTTGAGTGATCTTCATTTATTTCCACACTTCCTAATTATCTAATTGCTTTGTGACTCATTTTCCTTACCTGTAAAATGGGATAATAATTCTGAGCAAAAACCTTTGGGGAGGAATCTGCCTTAGACGATGGGGGAGCCTCCTGATACTTCCCTCGTCTCTGGGTCACCTCTGATCTCCATTCAGCTGCCACATAACCCACTTCCCTTTTGTTCTTAGCACACCTGGGTCTATCCACATGTCCAGTTCCTTCATTGTTCTCAAGATAGGAACCTGCAGCCCATAAAGGAAAAGTGCCTATGGAGGCCTCTGAGAAACCAGTCTGAGTCTCCAATTTCTCCCTACTTACTCCCAGACTCCAAAAGCAAGTACATGAGCCTTTTCAGGAACTCCAAAGGTGTTGCCATATGTATGCCTATGGTGAAATGGAAGCGGGCCAAAGAGAGCGACAACGTACCCAGGAGCGAATTACCAGGAGCCACGGAAGTACCCCCTCCCATCCCCCCAAGGAAGGCCAGCTATGGCTGGTAAAGAGCTCTGACTTCTGCAGGGACTCTTCCTCCTTGGTGTCAGGGCACCCCACCCAGCCTCTCTCACCCTCTTTTATTCAGGGAGGCTGTCTGGCTCCAGGGAAATCCCTTCTTCTTTCCTGAGGTCAGCCTCACCCAAGTCTGGCCCCACCTTCTCACTATAAGACAAAAGCAAGAACACAAGATTAATAGTTACCATTTTATTTAGCACCATTGCCATGTGCTGTGTTAACAGCTTCACATGTTAACTCTTAATCCTCAGAACAGTTCTCCAAAGTGGTACCATTATTAGCATATCCACAGAGAAGTCAAATAATGTGCCCAATGTTACACAATGAGCAAGAATAACATTCAGAAATGAACTCTTCACCACCTCACTGTATTACCTCTAAGTGTTTTCCAATTAACACAAATACTAACAGAAGTATCTTGAGGAGGGAGGGTGTTTCCAAGTTGGGAGCAAGAAAATGCTGGGTTCTACCTCATTCCTTCTTAGTTTATTTGGGTTCCACAAACATTCACTAAACATCAAGAGAACAGAAGCAAAGAAGGCCTTCTCCACCTCAGATAAAGCACTTTTCTGGGATTGAGGAGGCCACCCTGCACTCCTCCCACCAATGACCAGGGCCTCCCAAATGGTGAAATGGGTTTTAGATTCAGAAGAAAGCAGAATGTACACAGCATTAAACAATACATGTAATACCAGATGGGTGAATTTGACATCTAGATTCTTGGTCCCAGCCCAGACCTACAAAGCCAGGCCCTCCAGGGCCAAGGCCAGAGAACCTGCACCTGAGGTAAATCTAATGAATAGACTGGAAACAGCGCATCCCAAACTGGAACTCTATGAAGTCCCTTTCTAGGGACAGTCAGCACTGCCTGTATTTTAAGCTTGAAGAATCTCACGCTGAGTTGCCTAGGAACCTGAACCAACAATCCCAATTGCAATGCTGGGTGGAGAGGGAACAGAGCAGGAGGAAGGTCCCTGTGGCCACCCAGGCACATCATTCTTTAACCTCTGGTGCCACCAACTCTATTAGAACCCAGGCCCTAAAGGAACATAGCCAAATGAGGCCAGTTGGTGGAGAGTTGTCTGTCTCGGACTAGACTCTGAGCTGCAGGAGGAAGAAGGCCAGGTTTGTTCATTTTCATTGGTTAACTCCTTCCTGTCTCCCCCTTCCCTCCTTCTGACACTTTGGGACTTTCAGTAACTGTCAGCTGAAGGAATAAATTAATGACAGAGGGAGACAGACGTGTTAATAGCTAACAGTAATTCAAGCAGAATGGAGTAAGTGCTAAATGGTGGTGGAATGAGTCATTATTGCTGACAGGGAAGGAAGAGAGAAAAGGCATTCATCCTCTCTCCCCTGCACTGTCAAAACAGAATCTTAACTCTTCCTCCCTGCCTGTCCCCACACATTGAGAAGAAAGCAGAATGTGCATGTGTAGAGTTTCAAGAATAATTCCAAAGCAAATACCCCTATAGTCACCCCCTCTCTGATCCCTGCAAAGGAAAATTCCTTGCCAGAACCCCAGAAGCCTCCTTCGTTCTCCTCCATGACAGCCCATCACCCTCACTTCCCCTTCTCCAACCCCTGTCCTGAACTGCTGTGAACAGTTTATTTGTTTGTTTGTTTATTTTCATATTTCATTTATTATTTTTAGAGAGAGGGGTAGGGACAGAGGCAGAGAGGGAGAGAAACATCAATGTATGGTTGCCTTTCACCTCCAGCTACAGACCTGGCTGGAGACCTGGCTTACAACCTGGTTATGTGCCCTGGCTGGGAATTGAACCAGTGACCTTTGGGTTCGCAGGCTGGCACCTTATCCACTGTGCCACCAGCTAGGGCTTAGTTTCTTATTTAAAAAAAAAAAAAAAGAAGGCTGGCCATGAATGTATGTATCAGTAGATAACACATTGTCCAGATTTGCCATTTGAATTTTCTATGACTCCACATTATCTCCTGTGGCTTGCTTCCTTTGTGTATTATGGTTTTTAAAAAATGTTGCCCATGTAGATGCTCGTTGCTGCTCATTTGATTCCACTATGAAAATACCCTCCCCCGATTTATGTAGCCATCTCCTGTTAATGTCTATTGGAATTTTGTTCAGTCTTTGTTGATTCCTAACAATGCTGCTGTATGTGACTCATAATACATGACACAGGTCAGCTACCTAGATTGTTCTGGTGCTTTGTGGTATAGGTTCCTTCCACCTAGTTCCACTGTCCTCTGTGTATGAGTGAGCGGCTCAAACTCCCTGAAGGCTGCTTGAGCTCCACCTATCACATCCACATTCAACTAACAAAAAGGAGAAAAGAAAAAGAAAGTCATCACTTCTTTTGCATGCACTTTCAGAAAATTACATGACACTTCCTCCCATATTCCAATGGCCAGATTTAATCTTATGGACACAGCTAACTGCATGTGGTGCAGGAAAGGAAATCTTCATTTTTGGTGCCCTGATGCCCGTCTAAAAGCTGGAAGTTCTATCTGAAGAAGAGAACATGGATTTATCATATTCATCAGGACAATGAAGACTGCCATGGATGTCCTTGCTCAGAAGAGAATTTTCAAGCAGCTCTGCTTAATAATCTCAACACGCCCACCATACACACACACCATGACATAAAATACTGGTGAGTGAAATGCACAATTAACAAGCTACGTCCTTAAACATTGCAAGCTATATCATGTGTTCACACAGGGAACTGTGGTGCCCACATGGCCAATATTAAAGGACGTTTTGTCCCCAGTTATAATCTTGGCACCATCCTCTCTGAGTTGTCTACTCCTGACTTTTTTAAGTCTAGGGCTCCCCCACCACCAGCCTCTCCTCAGGAACTGGTCATTAATGCCCCTTTGGTACATAAATGGGCCACTAAAACCAAACGGGACGTCTTAGAAGACCATGCATCCAGCCCAGGTAAATATACAGCAAATATATAAACTTAACTGCAAACAAGTCCATCTCTAACATTCCAATAATTTTCTGCCTCAAAAGCTTCCTAAATGCTAGAAAAATATGACCAGGGCTGTTTCAAGGCCCTTTGATCTGACCCAATCCACATTTTTAGCTATAGCTGTTGTCCAACCTAAACCAAAATAAAATAGTAACAGTAATGATGGTGGTGGTGCTCACCTGAGTGATATGGTTGAGTTGGTTGGGCACGTCCTGCAAAGCTGCTTCAATTCCTGGTCAGGGAACATGCTCGAGTTGTGTGTTCAATCCCTGGTTGAGGCATGTACAATGTTTCTCTCTCACATTGGTGTTTCTCTCCCTTCTCTGCCCTCCTTCCCCTCTCTCTAAAAACAAAGAAGTGAAATCTTTTACAAAGTAGTGATGATGATGGTAAGGATAATAACAACAATACTAGAACTTACCATTAAATGAGTATATATTATGTGCCATTTCCTGTGTTGGCTATTGACATACATTCTTTCATTCAATCTCACTGGGCCCTTACAATATTGCTGCCATTTTACAGATTAGGAAACTGAGGCTCTTTATTTATTTATTTTTTGTTTTGTTTTTATAGTGGCCATTAAAATGAGTAAGTGGTGTTTTGCTATTTAAAAATTCTTTCTAAGCCCTGGCTGGTGGCTCAGTGGATAAGGTGCTGGCCTGCGAACCCAAAGGTTGCTGGTTCGATTCCTAGCCAGGGCAACATAATCAGGTTGCCAAGCCAGGTCTCCAGCCAGGTCCATGGCTGGAGGCAGGTGAAAGGCAACCATACAATGATGTCTGTCTCCCTTTCTGCCTCTCTCCCTGCCCCTCTCTCTAAAAATAATAAATAAAATCTTGAAAAAAATTCTTTCTAAATAAGCCCAGCAGACTCTGGCATATCAGAGTGCTTATGGAGTGCGTGAATGAATGAATGAACAAATAAATGAATCCGACCACAAATGGATGAGGTAGTTTCAGTTTCAAGGATATGATCTATAAAAAAATAGTCTCCAATAGGTCAGTATCTTGTCACCGGTCAAAAGCCTGAATCTGAACTACAAACCCACATACTCTGTACATGACAGAAGCTTTCTTCTTAGCCCCCAGGGGTCTGTTCCTGCCTGCCAGGCCCCAAAGTCCCATCTTCAGTCCTCTTGGTAAGCGCATCCTAGGGGTTGGGGGTGAGGTTGCGGGGAGGCAGGTCCTCTCTAGAGTAACCTCTTCAGTCTGGCTCCATCTTGCACAAGGCAGACAAATCCAGGAAAAAGATGACTTTTCCGCTGACTTGCAAAATTCATGGACCTTAAGCCTTCCCAGCCTATGGGGGTGCTCTAGGCGGTTGAAGAGCCTGGCCAGCCCCCCTCTCCCACCCCAGAGCCGGTGGCATTTCAGCAACAACACTCGCAGCAGACTTGAAAGCTGAAGCAAGTGACTGCCACTGCTGCCTGCGAACTCCGGATGCCTCCAGGCTTGCGCTGGGCTGACTCACTTCCTCACCTTAATTCTCCCCTAATACCTTCCTTTTCTCTGCAGCTTTACTCCTGGCACCACTGACTGCATGTGGAATGTCTGGCGAAGCGGAGCAGGTGGGTCGGCTGAGCTGTCTGCCCAGATATTCCAGAACTGACCATGACGGGATAGGCACTGTGGGGGGTGAAAGTGAGGGCAAAATTAAAGTCAGATTTGTCTCCTAACTCTGAACTGCATCCTAATCCTCTCAGCCAGTTTGATCTCTGCGAGCCTGAGCACAAGTCTTCACCTCCAGGTGGAAGCCCTGAGGCCCAGAGCAGGGGCTCCTCGTGGAGGATGGAACAGAGGAAAAGACAGGGAACGTTGGCTGCTTTGGGTTCCAAGTACTTTCATCCCATGCCACCTTCCCTGGGGAAGCTCTTTCCTGCCACCCCTGGGGAAAACAGGGCTGCATCCTGAAGGTCAATTTAAAGGTTATGTGATGCATGCCAGTCTTTCTGCTAGCCCAGGCCTATTTGTGGACGTACCACTATTCTTCTCATCTGTACTCTTTCCTTCCTTGTCTACAACTAAACCTTTCTTTGAGGATCCTGGATTCTTTATCTCTATGTCCTTAGCATTGCTCTGTGTGTCTGCCTGCCTCAGCTTGCACATGCTGAGACAGAAATCAGGATAAAGTTTTAATTTTTATAGAAGTTATTCATTCATAGAGCTCAGTGTCTAATAGTGGCGTAAGACTTAAGAAAGAGAGCTCTCTCCCTCATCAGAGATTTTTATCAATTTTTATGACTCATTCTTTTGGTATTTACCAAAATTTCCTAAATAATGGAGTTTTATTATTCCTCATGATTTTTCAGTTTTAGGCTCTACTTACTGTCTTATCCACCCCAATAACCCATTCATCCTTCCTGACCCCCACCCTCCCAATGTAGCTATATAATAATTCGGTTAGAGCAACAGTCGGTGTTTACATTATTACCACTAAGTAAACACTATTTCTGTGTGTTTATACAATAAACCTTGGGATAGACTATGATTACTTATCTTTTCATGCAGGAGTTTTTATTTTCCTGGAGTTAATAATTATCCTCCATACCCCATTCACTTAGTTTTCTTTGTACTCAATGCCAAACTCTTTCAGTTATTGAAACCTCCCTTCAGTACGCTGAGATGATATTCTACCAATTTCATTTTCTTGAAGGCGTCTCTCCCAGAGTTTGTTGACCTAATCTGTAGTCTGGCTGCCTCCAGGCTTGCTGTGTTGTGTTTAGCCTGCAATGTCTCTTGACTAACATCCTGGGGGGTTCTCTGCACCTCTCTCCTGTATCAGATTCCAGTTTCTGTTGTCTGTCATTTTCTTGGTTTACTACCTTATTTTGGTGAAACACATCCTCCTGGGTACGTGAAAAAAATTTTTTCATCTTAAATGACTGAAAATGTCTTTTTCTGCTTTCAAACTTAAATGACAGTTTGGTTGGGTATAAATTTTGAAGTTGGAGATAATTTTCCTTCTGAATTTTGAAAGCGTTGCTTAAGGATCTTCTAACTTCCAGTGCTTCTGTTAAAACGTTCAAGCCATTCTGATTTCTGACCTCGTCCCCAATCCCTTTGGAAGCTTGTAAAACCTTCTCTTTGTTTTCAGTGTTCTGAATTACAATAATTTGTCTTGATGTGTGTCTAATTTCATCTTTTCTATCAGACACTCAATGGACCCTTTTAATCTGCCTTTCAGTTTTGGAAAATTTCTTCACATACTTCCTTGAACATTTCTTCCACTTCATTTTTTGTTTTTGTTTTTGTTTTGTTTTCCCCCTGGCATTCCTATTATTTAGAAGGTAGGCCTCCTGGATTAGTATTCGAATTTTTTTTTTATCTGTTCTCTTCAATTTTCTATGTCTGTGTCTTTGTATTACTTTCTGGGAGATTTACTTTATTTTTCTCTTCTAATACTTCTATTGAGGTTTTTTTTGTGGGTCTTTTTCATTTTTAAGAGCTCTGTTTGCCTTTTGAATGTTCCCTTTTTAAAAAAATGCTTTTTCATTAATTTTTTTAGAGAGGGGAAGGGAGGGAAAACAAGAGGTAAAGAAACATCGATGCAAGAGAAAAACATTGATCAGTTGCTTCTTGTACGCACCCCAACTGGGGACTGGACCACTATCTAGGCAAGTGCCCTGACTGGGAATCGAACTGGTGACCTTTTGCTTTGCAGGACAATGCCCAACCAACCAACTGAGCCACTCTAATCAGAGCATAACAGTGTGCTCTTATTTCAGGTTTGTATGACATGTATTTAATGTCTCTATAAACATTTATGCATACATACATTATATATATTAATAATAGTATGTTTCTATTTTAGTGATGCATGATATTTTTAAAATTGCTCTAAGAATATAAATAATATGTTTTTGTTTTGTTTTAAAATGTTTTCCCTTGGCTAAGCCATTTCTTCCAAGGTTTTTTTTTTTTTTTTTTAGATTTTATTTCATTATTTTTAGAAAGAGGGGAAGGGAGAGAGGCAGAGAAGGAGAGAGACATCAATGTATGGTTGCGTTTCACCTGCCTCCAGCCACAGACCTGACTGGAGACCTGGTTTGCAACCTGGTTATGTGCCCTGGCTGGGGAATTGAACCTGCGACCTTTGGGTTCGCAGGCTGGCACCTTATCCACTGTGCTACCAGCCAGGGCCCAAGTTTTTTTTTTCAATATCTGCTTTTTATGTTAGATATTTTTGTCAGATGTCTGATGATGTTTTTATAAACAAGAGTACTGAAAAGCTGATTGGAAACTCTGAGCATGAAGCTGGACCTTTTTTGACTGGCTGAGTCATTTCATTCGTGAGCCTGTAACTAGCATTCTTAGGTCTTTGATTGCCGGGGGGTGGGCAGGGGGGTCAGATCCCTCAAGGTGCCCTTCCACCTATCACAGGGAGTTATAGTGTCCAGAGTGCTGAGTGCATGAAGTAGGTGAGGGCTCCACACTATGTCTGTAAATGTTTGCTTAACCCCATGCTCTAAGTACAGAGCCCATTACTGGTTTAGCTAGGATCCCCTACTCCAGAAAGCCTCTGGTATATTTTCTCCTGAGAAAAACCTTTTAGTCTTCCACTAATTATCTAGATGGTAGAATAGGAGAGGGCATTTGGGGGTGTCTAATGTCTTCCTACAGTTTTAAACAGTTCTCTTGTTTTTACCTCCCACCTTCAGCCCCAAATCTGTTGCCACTAATTTCTGAGCTTTTTGAAGGTTCCATGTAGTAAATCTACTTGCTTTTAGCTTCTTCCCCTGCCAATTTAGGATTTCAGCTGTCTTCAATCTGCTGAATTAGTTGTCGCTAATTTGTTTTCTAGCTTCCAAAGTTGTGTATTTGTTGTTGTTGTGTTGTAGATTACACTCCCACACCCAAGGCATAGCCCCTTTTGCATGTGTAGGACCTTCCAGGGCCCTCAACTGAAAGCCTCTCCACCGCAGTCTGTGCATTCCGGCTGGGGCCAAACTCCAGCTCTCCTGCAGTGAACAGCCAAACAGCCTTGGAACCCTGGACCCAGCTGTTCTACTGCAGAGATGGTTCTCTGCTCCGTTCCCAAGTCTTGTCCTGGGCAAGGGTGGTTTCAGAGTCAGCTAAGCCTCAAGTGGAATTTTTAAATGATCGATTTTATTGATTTTAAATACAATATATTGATTTACTTATAGAAGAATCATTTCAATGACTTTTTAAAAAAGATTTTATTTTTATTTATTTTCAGAAAGAGGGGAAGTGAGGGAGAAAAAGGAGAGAAACATTGATGTGCGAGAAGAACATTGATTGGTTGCTGCCCGTATAACCCAGCCCACAACCCAGACAGCTACCCTCACCAGAAATCGAACAACACTGCAGCCCTTCAGTTTGCAGGCCAGCCTTCAATCCGCTCAGCCACACCAGCCAGAGCTTTTTTCTTTTTTTTAAGAATTTCTTTATATTTATTTTTAGGGAGAGGGGAAGGGAGGGAAAATGAGAGGGAACAATGACTTTTGACAGATGTAAACATGTGTGTAACCATCACCACAAGCAACATATAGCACCTTTTCATCACCTTAGAAAGCTTCCTTGTGTCCTCATGGGGGATTTTAATATAGATTTTTGGCTTCCCTGCATCTCTTCCCATACCTCCAGTTAATAGCTGCCTTAGACACCATTTTCCATAGTTTAGAAAACACCATGTTGAGGTAAATGCTGAGGTGTACTCTATATTAATGATCATAGCCCTTCACTAGCTGATGTCCCATGTATGCAAAGTGTTGTCTAGTATATTTTGTCCAGCTGCTAGGGTTGTTTATACAGGATCAGGGAGGTATAAATGCGATACCAGCTGTTCCATGATACCTGGAACCAGAAATTTTAAAATATCTTTTTGAAATCAAACAAATGAAAACAAACAAACACAGACTTATAGAGACAGAAACCAAAGGGGTAGTTACCAGATGGGAAGGGATGGGAGATGGGGGATGGGAGAAAAAGATGAAGAGGAATATTGTTCATGATATTGTGATAAATTTGCACAGGGATTGATTGCTAGAATTAGTAGGATGATCGCATATAACATATCAAAGTGTTGAATGACTATGTTGTACACCTGAAACCAATGTAACCTATATATATTGTATACCAACAATACTTACATTTTTAAAAAATAGGTTTTTAACTACACAATTTACACATTTTTGAAAAGATTCTGGTTAAGACAGAGAACGTGCATAAAACACCTGCCAAAGTCTTTCATACAGCAATCAGATGGGGAGCCCTCATGTTTGGTCCCCTCTGGAACTTGAACGTTCAAAGACCCAGGTAGAATGGACTTACAGTCAGAAGATAAAGGTTACATGCTGCCACTTATTCGCTGGGTGGCCTCTGGATACTCCTGGGGAGGGAGGCATTATGATTGTCTAATCAACGACTTGGGGTGGCTGGTGACTTCAGTGACAGGGGGGGCTGAGTTTCCATTTTGGTTCTGACATATACTGTGTGCTGTGGGAAAGTGCCTGGTTTTCCTGTTTACAAAACAGGCAGAATAATGCCAACATCAGAGGCCCATTTTCAGAGTGAGCAACAAAAAAGAGGTTGTGTACCCTGTTAAGGACTTCAAAAGTTGGTGGGCATTATCTTTAGGACAGTCCAGCATCTGAATCGCCCCTCCCTTCACTGCTTGAAGGCCTTCCTTTGCCTCCTGTTCCCCAGAACAGAATGACACTCTCTGTCCCCTGGCCCCAGGTGGCCAGCACGGTCAACTGGCCTCCCACAAAGCAAGGAGAGAGAGACTTATTTGGACAGTGGGGCTAAGGCAGCACCAGGCCTGCTAGCACAGTGTCCTGGGTCCTGACCAGGCCGCTGCTGGGGTGTGACCCAACTGGTTTTCTGCTGCAATTTGCCCTTGGGTTTTGCCCATTTTCTCATCAGAAAGTTTCCAGCCTTCATGATGATTCTGTGAGCTGCCTGTTCCAGAAACAAAACAATAAAACTTTCCACATCATTAGCCAGATTTAGTTTCTATTTCTTGTTACCAGGAACTCTGATGAATACACCTGATGTCAAAGTAAGTTATCAAAACAGGGCAATGACGTTTGAAATGGCAGTGGGACCAGGAAACATAAAGAGCGTGCTTACTGTTCTGGTTGCTCTCAGAGGGTTAAAAATGGGCCACTCCTGCCCTGGCTGGTGTGGCTTAGTAGACTGAGCGCTGGCCTGTGAACCAAAGGGTCACGGACTCGATTCCCAGTTAGGGCACATGGGTTGTGGACTGTGTCCCCAGTTGGGGGTGCGTGAGAGGCAACCACACATTGATGTTTCTCTTTCTCCCTTCCCCTCTCTCTAAAATTAAATAAATAAAATCTTTAAAAAGTAAAGGCCACTCATGAAACATATAGTCAACAAAACATTGAACCTGAGTAGGTAGCATTTTTCTTTATCACATTAGCAAATGTATGTATGTACATACATGTGTATGTGTATAATTAAAATATAATAGCTGGTGTGGACAGGGGAGCCAAGTGTCCTACCCATGTCACAGAGTGTTAGCCTCAGCCAGTCTCCATGTAGTCTGAACAAGGGTCTCAACCTCACTAGCAGAGAAACACTTTAAAGATTGCTTCCTACTGCTTTGAACAGTTGTGTTATTTTTACAGGACAAGGGGGCAACAGTAATTACTCCCAGATGCATGGATTTGCTGGGAAGTATGACTTGGCCATACATGTTTGTTCACTGTAGCATTATTCACATAGCCAATATATGGAAGCAACCTAGATGTCCATTAGTAGGTGAGCAGATAAAAAAGATGTGATGCAAATAACACACACACAATAGAATATTACTCAATGATAAAAAAATGAAATATTGCCTTTTGTGACAACATGCATGGAACCAGAGGCCATTATGCTACATGAAATAAGTCAGACAGAGAAAGACAGTTACCATATGATCTCACTTACATGTGGAATCTTTAAAAAATAAATAAGAAACATACCCATAGATACAGAACACAAGCTGATGGTTGCCAAAGAGGAGGGTATGGGGCATGGGAATTGCAACAACAATAAGAAAAGCAAATTAGCTGTGCCTTTTAAAAAGATTTTATTTATTATTTCCAGAGAGAGGGGAAGGGAGAAACGCAGAGAGGGAGAGAAACATTAATGTATGGTTGCCTTTTACCTGCCTCCAGCTACGGACCTGGTTGGAGACCTGGCTTGCAACCTGGTTATGTGCCCTGGCTGGGAATCGAACCAGTGATCTTTGGGTTTATAGGTTGGCACATTTCCACCGAGCCACCAGCCAGGCTCTATTTTAACTATTTCTAAGTGTACAGTTAGTTCAGTAGTATTCAGTACATTCACATTGTTATGTAACCACTCTCCAAAACCTTTTCATCTTACAAAACAGACTCTACCTGGCTGGTGGCTCAGTGGACAGGTGCTAGCCTGCAAACCCAAGAGTTGCTGGTTCGACTTCCAGTCAGGGCACATAATCAAGTTGTAAGCTCCATCTCCAGCCAGGTCCCCAGCTGGAGGCAGGTGAAAGGCAACCATACATTGCTGTTTCTCTCCCTTTCTTCCTCCCTCCCTGCCCTTCTCTCTAAAAGATAATGAATAAAATCTTTAAAAATAATAAAATAAAATAATACAGACTTTTTAAGCATTAACTTACTATTTTTCCCTCCTGGCAATCACTGTTCTACTTTCTGTCTCTATGAATTTAACTACTTCAAATATCTCATATAAGTGGAACACACAGAGTTTGTCTTATTGTTTGTCCTCAGGGTTCATCCATATTGTAGCATGTGTCAGAATTCTTCTCCTTTTTTAGGCTGAATAATATTCTATTCCATGAATATGCTACATTTTGGTTACCCATTCATCCACTGGTTGAATTTGGGTTGCCTCCAACCTTTTGGCTATTATGAATAGCGCTGATACAAACATAGGTGTGTAACTGCCTGTTCATTTGTATGCTTGGGTCATCTTCCTTTGAGGCTTAAATAAAATCAACCTGAAGTACATCTATAGTCCCTATTCCTGTAAACAAAAAGAATGAAAGCCTTTTTTAAATATGATCACAGTAACAAGGAGCCCCCTCCTGCCTTCCAGTGATCACAATGACACTATCTCTGGAGCGCTAGGTGCTACACTATGTACCTTAATCTTCCCTTTTTAAGTCCTGATGACTGTCCTAGAAGGAGGCTGAGGGCCATTCCTGGCCCATTTGACAAATTGGACAAAGATGCTGTTCCTTTTCACTGATCCACAGCTTGGAAAGCACAGCGGGGGCGGACCAGTGTCTCTGCTCAGACCATTGGCATGGTCCCCCTGCACAAGTCACACTAATTGTATATGCAATACAATCAATTGTATATGAGAGCCCTGGGGCAGGCACAGCTAGTAAACCAGGTTTATGGGTGAGGACAGCTAGGTGAGGCTCCTGGATGAAGGAGTTGGCCTGAGGTCACAGAGGGCCAAGGCAAGGTTAGAGCCCAGGTAGAGTGAGGCCTGCTATAAAATGTAGACCTGATTTCCTTTTAGGGACGGTGCCACACCGGTAAGGGTCATTGCCAGTCAGGAGGTAGAAGGAGGGAGGGGAAAATGTGGGCAAGAGCCTTTGTTGTGTTTCTTGCAAGAGGGATAAGCAAGGCAGGGTATGAGGGGGGACCCCCAAAACCTGGTATTGTCTTCTGGAGGGTGGGCATCTTGTAGTACAGGCTTCCCCCGTTAGCTGAGTGTTCTAGGAAGCCATCTGTATCAGTGTGGCAGCTGGCATTGTTGTGAGAGGCTGCATTTGGCTTCAGTGAATTTTGTTTGAAGACTTTCAACACGTTTACCCATTTCATGATGGGTGGTTTGCAAGTGCACCTGCTGATACCAGGCTGGGTGGTCAGCAGTTTTTGATGAAAAACGTCATGACCCCCATGCCCCACCCTCCCTATTCACCCAATCTCACCCCAGCAGCTTTTCTTTTTGTTCCCCCACATGAAAAAAGTCCTCAAAGGGAAACACTTTGCTGATGTGGAAAAGCTCAAACGAACAAACAAACAAACAACAACAACAAAAATGGTAGAAGCACTAAAAGCCATCAAAATTGAGTTCATAAATTGCTTTGAGCAGTGGAAGAAAACATCTCCATAGGTGCATTGCATCAAGGGGGAAGTACTTTGAAGGTGACTGAAGTTTAAACATGTAAGAATAAATACACAATTTTTAAAAAAGATTTTATTTATTATTTTTAGAGAGAGGGGAAGAAGGAGAGGCAGAAAGGGAGAGAGACATCAATATATGGTTTCCTTTCACCTGCCTCCAGCTACAGACCCTGCTGGAGACCTGGCTTGCAACCTGGTTATGTGCCCTGGCTGGGGAATCGGATCAGCGACCTTTGGGTTAGCAGCTGGTGTCTTATCCACTGTGCCACTAGCCAGGGCCTAAATGCACAATTTCTAATGAACAATTTTCAGTTTTTCTGGGTCCCCCTTGTAAGTAGGTTAAGAACAGGCTAGTTTGAATAATTGCAGTGGATTTTGGGTTGCAGAAGCTATCCTTGTTGTCTGACACTTGGTCCTGCTGCAGTGATTAGGGCAGGAGAATAGTGACCAAAGTGTGAGAGCCAGGCGAAAAGCTGATTGGGGTACAGGCTCCGACTGGGTGGTTTATATGTGAAAGGTGCACTCACAAGAGAGTCCTTTACTCTGTAGAAATCGGCTAGTTGGGGGAGGGGCGGTCTCTCCAGAGTCAGAAAGGCCCCAGATGTCAAAGTATCAATAAAAAAGCATGTTTCCTACAAGGCCAATGCCCAGGTTCTTAATCTTTTTGTCATCCTTCCTTCAGATTTTCTGAATGGCTTTCAAATTGTTACTTTTCTTTTGGCAGTGGAACTCCTTCTCCAAATGCAATCCTGAGGGTGGCTAGTTCATTAGGAAATGCTGCTCTGGCTAAGGGGTCTGGGGAAGAGGGCATGACGTGATGCCCGGCCACAGGCACCCACTCATTGCAGAAGCACCTTACAGGCCTTGCTGGCCCCCCTCAAAGAGAGCAGGTGTGAGAGGAGGCCAGCCAGGAGGCAAGGCCCTAGAGCAGCCACTCAGTTGGGTTACTGCTTTTCCTCTTTCCCTCTTACTCTCTTTTCTTTTTTAAAGATTTTATTAATTATTAATTATTTTTTTAGAGAGAGGGGAAGGAAGGGAGGCAGGGAGGGAGAGAGACACATCAATGTATGGTTGCCTTTCACCTGCCTCCAGCTACGGATCTGGCTGGAGACCTGGCTTGCAACCTGGTTATGTGCCCTGGCTGGGAATTGAACCAGTGACCTTTGGGTTCACAGGCCAGCGTCTATCCACTTTGCCACCAGCCAGGGCTCTTTTTTACTCCTTTTTAAAACAGCTTTATTGAGATATCATTTGCATACCATACAGTTTACCCATTTAAAATATGCAATTTGGTGGCATTTATAGTATTCATATTAGTGCATCTATCACCAAAATTAATTTTAGAACATTTTCATCACCCCACACACACAAAAGAAACCTTATACCCTGGTCTTAGGCAACCATTCATCTACCTTATGTCCTTATAGATTTACCTAGTCTAGACATTTCATATAAATGGAATTACTTTATATGTGGTCCTTTGTGAGTGGCATCTTTCATTTAGCTTATCTTTTGTTTTGCTTTATTTTTTGTTTTTTAGAGAGAGAAAGAAGGTGGGGAAGGGAAGGAGAACGAGAGGGAGAGGAAGACAGATGTGAGAGAGAAACACAGATCAGCTGCCTCTTCTATGTGCCCCAGCCTGAGGCATGTGTCCTAACCTGGAATGAAACTAGTGACCTTTCACCTTCTGGGAAGATGCCCAACCAAACAATCCACACTGGCCAGGATTTAGAATAATGTTTTTGAGGATCATCCACATTATAGAATGTGTCTAGTACTTTATTCCTTTTTATGGCTTACTAATATTCCATTGTGTGGATATACCACACTTTGCTTATCCATCCACCCATCCATTAATGGGCATTTTGGTTGTTTACAGCTTGCTATTATGGTTAATCCTGCTATGAACATTCATGTACAAGTTTTCGTGTTAACAGATGTTTTGAATTTTGGCGGGGATATGCCTAGGTGTGGAATTACTGGGTTGTGTGGTTAATCTATGTTTAACCTTTTGACCAATAGCCAGACTGTTTTTCCAAGTGGCTTGTTATGAATTGAATGTTTGTGTTTTCCCATCCCAGTTCACACATTGTAGCCCTACCCTACAATGGGATGACATTAGGAGGTGAGGCCTTTGGTAAGAAACTAGATTTATGTGAGAACGTGAGGGTGGATCCCCCATGATGGGAGTAGCTCCCTTATAAAAAGAGAAAGACACACCAGAACTCCTCCCTCTGTCCTGTAAAGATATAGCAAGAAGCCATCTGCAAGCCAGGAGAAGGGCCGTCACAAAGAGCTAAATCTGCCAGCACCTTGATCTTGGATCTCCTGGTGTCCGGAACTGTGAGGGGAAACAAATCTGTCACTTAAGCCATCCACGCTGTGACATGACTGCACCGTTCTGCATCCCCATCAGCAGTGTGTGGAGGTTCCATTTCTCAGCCTCTTCTCAGACACGTGCTATCGCTCACCTTTTTGGTTTCAGCCATCCCCACGGGTGTGCAAAGGGATGGCATGGTTTTTGTTTGCATTTCCCTGGTGGCTCACCTTCCCTCTCTTGGACCACATCCTCCTTTTCTACTAAGACAGAATCTGGAGGTTCTTCAAGGGTCCCTGTAGCCAGTGTTTCCTTCAGAACCCTGAAGATTCACTGCTGTGAATGGGGACTAGGGAGTGTAGGAGTTCCAAAGGGGCCTTTAGTAATCCTCCTAAAGAGCCTCAGTCACAGGCTGTCAGAGCCTGTGGGACTTTTGCTTCCATCCATCCAGTCCAAACTTCCAAACTACTTTCCAGGTGAGGAAACTGAGGTCCAGAGGGGAGACGGCTACCTGAAGCTGCCCAGCCTATGACTGGGGGCCACTTTCTGAACCACAGTTCCCCCATCTGTGTGATGGGAATAATATCCATCTACCTTATGGGGTTGTTGTGAGGGTATAAATAACACAGTAAATACTTTGTAAATTACTAATTTTAATTGTGGAATAATTGCTATTTACATACCTATAATAAAAGAAATGCAAATAGTATATCTACAAAGGAGCACACAATGAAAAATAAGGTTCCCTTTTCCTCCCCCTCCTTGAGGGCCACCACTATTACAAGTTTCCTGTCTCCTTGCCCTTCAGATATATTCCGTGCATGCAACAGCCGTTATTTATCACAGCGGACCCTACCGCTGGTGGAGATCGTTAACTCGCCTGCCTTTTTAAGCTGGCCTTCCCCACTCTGCCCCTTTACCCACCTTCTCCCACAGTACACAGAACCGTGGGGCTCCCTTATTTGTCCAGCTCCCCCTTCCTAAGCCCCCTCCACCTGGTAATGATTTCCTAGAGAGTCTCCCAGGGGTCTCTATGGGGATGTTTCCTGCTCCGATCTCCATGGTAACTCTTCGGGTTGCCATGGTGACACTTAAGTGATTATTTGGAGACCCTTAAATAAATCACCCATGGTGGTATATGCTAGAAGCATTTGGCTCCGGCTCTTAAATTCAGGGCCAGGGTTGGGGCCCAGGCCCCAGGCAGAAATGGGAGGAGGGAAGGAGGCGGTGGTCAGGGCCTGTTGTCCTTGGTTCTAGTGCTGAGAGGGGCCCTCTCTGGGCAAAGGCGGGATTGAGCCTTTTGGGAAGTGGGGCCAGGACCAGCAGGCAGGCTTGTGCACTTTGAAGACATAGATTCTGCCTGCAACAAGGACACCCATCACAGGACTATGGCTCAGGATGAAGGGCAGCTGTGAGGAAGCTGCAAAGCGACTGAGCGAGCACTCAAACCAGGAGTGCTGGGCTCCAAGGCCTTCACTGCCTGATGCCAAACGCTGAGAGGGAATCTAAGATTTAATCCACTCCTTTATTGTATATATATATATATATATATACATATATATATATATATATATATATATACCCCTCACCCAAGGACAGTTTTTCATTGCTTTAGAGAGCGAGGAAACGGGAGAGAGGAACACTGGTGAGAGAGAGAAGCATAGGTCAGTTTGCTTTTTCTGTGTATCTGGACCAGGGATCGAACCAAAAGGTTATGGGTTGACCCTCCAACCAACTGAGCCACACCAGCCAGGGCTCAATCATTGTTTTCATTTTTTTATGTGTAAAAAGCATTTTTAGAGAGAAGGGAAGGAAGGGAGAGAGGAAGGGAAACATTCATGTAGAAGAGACATTAATTGGTTGTCTCTCATATGCCCCCAACTGGGGGGGGACCTAGCACACAACCCAGGGATGTGACCTGACTGGGAATCGAACCAGCAACCTTTGGATTCACAGGCCAGCTCTCAATCCACTGAGCCACACCAGCCAGGGATCAACCAATATTTTAAATGCTCTACGACATGTCAGGTATGGAGCTAAGCAATGAGGGTACAGCAGTGAATGAAACAAAAATACCTGTCATTATGGAGCTTACATTCTGCTGGCGGAGACACAATTAATACACTAAATAATAAAATGCGCAGGCCAGGTGGTGGTTTAGGTATGGGGGAAGGAGCTAGGGACAGAGGAAATAAGCCATAACACGCACCGTCGCAGGGGCTCCTGAAAGGGAGGTGGGTGAGCCTCGAGAGGGGAGGGTTCCATCAGCAGTACGCTGCTCCTTCACGGGTTCTGGCAACCGCTGTGCAATGTTCAGGCTTCCAGTTTCCTGGATGCCTCACAAGACACACTGAAGTAGACAGGCCTGGCTGACTTTAATCTCTCTTTTACAGACTGAAACTGACAGCAGAGGAAGAGAGGCAGCATGCTGGTGGCAAGGTGGCTAATGGCAGAATATGAGGGTAATGACCAGAGCTTGCATCTTGGATATCTTAGTCCAGCACCATTTCTGCCAGACCAATGGACTTACCCACCACCCAGTCTGCAAAGTCATACCTACCCTAAGCAGAACCCTTTCCTCAGAAGGCTGACTAAATCACTCATGTTATAGTACAACTGGAAGACTGGTGTAGTGTCTGGGGTTGGGCCAGGGTTGGGGTCTGGTTTATTTTATTTCTAATGTCAACTTCAGGTGGTTATGATACACTCCCCTGACTTGCATGTGGGAAACTGGTGATGCTCATTCTTTTGTGGTGGAACAGACTGAAGGGCATGATTCTTCTAACCCCTGGGAGACAGTACCTCCTCCAGGAAACAGAGAAGGTTGGTTGGAAACACAGATCCAAAATGAACAGTGAACACAGTATGGACTCCACCAAAAAGCTTCCTAAGGTGGTGAGATTCAAGTCTTTTTTTTTTTTTTTTTTTTTTTTTTAAGATTTTATTTATTATTCTCAGAGAGAGGGGAAGGGAGAGAAGCATCAATGTATGGTTGCCTTTCACCTGCCTCCAGCTACGGACCTGGCTGGAGACCTGGCTTGCAACCTGGTTATGTGCCCTGGCTGGGAATCAAACCAGGGACCTTTGGGTTTGCAGGCCAGCACCATTCCACTGAGCTACACCAGCCAGGGCGGTCAAGTCTTTTTACATTAGGCTCTCCCTGTCTTTTCTGAGTGTGGATCACCTACCTTCAAATAGGCCTTGGATTTGGGACCAGGTTAACAGGCAATTGAAAATCATTTCTGGACAGTTTAAGCCCCAAGAGGTGTACACTGGAAAGTTCCTTGGACACTTGAGTAGGCAAGCTGAGCCTCTGGCTTCAGGAAGCACAGGAGGCCATGGACACTTGGTCTGGGCTCAGCTCAGACATCGGTTTAGTTCTGGAGGGGATGTGATTGGTTTCCTGCTGGTGGCCCTTGGCCCTTGGAGGGTCCAGGCTGTCCTCTTCCACAGGAGCTTCCTGTGTACTGGTCCCTCTGCCTGGAACACACCCTCCCCCTTGCCCTTCTCATCCTCCAGGTGTCAGCTTCAATGGCACCTCCTCACAGAGGCCTTCTCAGACTATTTAATAGAAGTAGGTCTTCATATTTCTCTCACTGTAGCTGTCTCTTTCTTAGCTCTTAACAGTTTGTAATACATATATTTTGGCTCTCTCTTGTACGAACCTGTACTTTCCAATGTGAATAAATACCACTAAGTCACATGTGGCTATTGAGCACTTGAAACTGCAGATGTGCTGTTAAATGTACAACAAACACTGGATTTTAAAAACTTAGCATGTAGAGTGTAAAATAGCTCACTAATAATTTTTGTATTATTCACATGCTGAAATATTTTGGATATCTGAGTTAAATACAACATGTTAAAATTAAGTTCACCAGGTCTTTCTTTTTTTCGTTTTTTAGTTCTCAACCAAAGACATTTCTTCATTACTTTTAGAGACAGAGGAAGGGAAAAAGAGAGACAGAGAGACGGAGGCAAAGACACTGATGTGAGAAAAACATAGACTTAGCTGCTTTTCTGCATGTGTCCTGACAGGGAAGCAAACCCACAACCCTTTGGTCTACAGGATGATGCTTCAACCAATCAAGCCACACTGGTCAGGGCTAACCCATTCTTTTTTAATGAGGGCACTAGAAAATTTAAAATTACATATGTGGTTTGTATTTATGTTGGACAGTGCTGTGACTAGATTAATTCTACAAGAAAAGGGTCATAGAAACTGTTTATCACTTTACGCCTAGCTCCTGGTATTGGGGCCAGGTCACAGTAGGTGAGCAATAAATAGTGCAATTTATTGAATAAGTTTGACAGGCATAAAATTTTCAAGAAACAGAAGCAAAGGGAAAGTGAAGGGGTCAGAGTCTCAGTCTCTTTCTCCTGAAGAGGAAGGTTTTGTGGTCCTGCCGCCTAAGCAACGTTCTAGTTCTGACAGGTTAAGGGGGCATTCTGAACTTTGTAAAAAAAAAAAAAATACTGATACATCAGAGGCTGAGACACAATTATTTCCCACTTCCTATTCCTCTGTCTTTTATAACAGAAGCCCCTACTTTTAGCTAAGCACATGGCTGCCCAGATCCCAAGTGACTTCTTCAGCCTCCCTTGGAGCTGGGTTTGGTTTGTTCTGGCTGAGGGGATGTAAACAAGCACATCAAGTAACTTTTGGAAAAATTCTCCAAAGTTACAGCTTTCTTCCCCTCCTCCTTTTGGCTGGAATGCCTGCGGCTCCATCAGCCACCACAGCCCAGGAGGAATGAGGACTGGGCTGTACTTAGGGATGTGAAATGGTGAGGCTGAGAGGGACCTGGTCCCTGACAGCTCTGTCAAACTGCTGCGTCAGCCCTCGAATGTCCCGTTATGGGCTTTATGTCAGAAAGAAAACCTTAGGTATTTAAAACTAAGGTAATTTTTTGTCACCTTATTCTGATAACAATATTTTTCCTCCTGAATATCTAGTGTCTATTTCTTCATGTTTCTATAACCAGAAGGGATCACTCAACTGCTTTCAGAACAGAACCCTCAAGTACTTGCCAGAACAAAGTCACTTCTGAGATGACTTGATTTCTTTATCAACAGATACTGAGTTAAAAAAAAAGTCACTCTGGCTGGTGCGGCTCAGTTGGTGGAGTGTCATCCCATAACAGGTGTGGGTTTGATTCTAGGGTAGGGCAAATGCCTACGCGGCAGGATCCATGCCTGGTTGGGTGTGTATGGGAAGCAATCAATCAAGTTTCTCTCTCTCTCTGTCTTTTCCTCTTTAAAATCAATAAACGTGTTTAAAAAAATTTTTTTTAATGCCATTACCCTCACAAGTACAAAATTAAAGATAAAATAGAACATAGAGCAAAATATAAGTCACCTCCACCTGTATCCTTTAGTGATCTGGTTTCTACCCCGAGAGGCAATCACTATTACCAAGTTCTTCATGTATTTTTTGCTGACAACTTTTAAATGGCAACTTTTCCTTTATTTAAAAAAGTTTTACTTTTTATTTTAGAGAGAAGGGAAGGGAGGGAGAAAGAAAGGGAGAGAGAAGCATCAATGTGAGTTAGAAACACCCATTGGTTGCCTTCTAAAACTTCAACTCATGCAAGTCCTCCGCCAAGTGTCGAATCAGTGACACAGCAACCAAGCCACCAGAGCAGTGGCCTCTTCTTCAAACACAAACAAAAATAAATGTTAAGTTCCACTTCATGGGACAGCTTGCTATGGAGTAGCCCTATGTAAATAAATATATCAATATCAATATCTCACAATAAAAAAATGTCATTTTCATCCATCCATAATTTTTTTTTAGGATAGCCTTTTTTTTTCTTCCTTCCTTTCCTTTTTATTGTGTTGTTACATTTGTCCCAATTTCTTTTCCCTTTGCTCCCCTCTACCCTGCATCCTCTTCCCTCCAGCAATTCCACCCCCCTCTTAGTTTGTGTCCATGGGTCATGCATGTGAGTTCTTTGGCTTTACCTTTTCCTGTACTATTCTTAACATCTCCCTGTCTATTCTATACCCACCAATTATACTTCTTAATCCCTGTGCCTTTCCCCATTTCTTCCCCTTCCCCTTTCCAGATGACACCCCTCCACATGTTCCCCATATCTTTGATTGTGTTCTCTCTCTGGTTGTCTGCTTAGTTTTCATTTCTACTTTTTAGATTCTGTTGATAGTTGAGTTTGTTGTCTTTTTTAACATTCATAATTTTGATCCTTTTTTTCTTAAATAAGTCCCTTTAACATTTCATATAAAGATGGCCTGGTGATTATGTACTCCTTTAGCTTTACCTTGTCTGGGAAGTACTTTATTCACCCTTTCATTCTGAATGATACTTTACTGGATAGAGTAATCTTGGTTGTAGGTCTTTGTTATTTGTCATTTTGAATACTTCTTGCCAGACTCTTCTTGCCTGCAAAGTTTCTTTTGAGAAATTAGATGCTAGTTTTATAGGAATCTCTTTGTAGGTAACTCTTTCTCTCTTCTTGCTTTTAAGATTTTCTATCTTTAACCTTTAGCATTTTAATTATGATGTGTCTTGGTGTGGTCCTTTTTGGGCCTAGCTTGTTTGGGACTCTGTGCTTCCGGGAGTTGTATGTCTAGTTCCTTCACCAGATTAGGGAAGTTTTCCTTCCTTATTTTTCCACCTAAGTTTTCAATTTCTTTTTCTTCCTCTTCTCCTTCTGGCACTCCTATGCTGTGGACATTGGCACATGTGAAGTTGTCCCAGAGGTTCCTAAGCCTCTCCTAGTTTTCTTCAATTCTTGTTTCCTCATTCTGTACTGATTGTTTATTCCATTCATTGATTTGAACTTGTTTTCTTCCTTTCACCTTAGTTTCATGTGGAATTTTGTTTCACTTAGCATAGCTTTCACTTCTTCCCTTCTGTGTTTTTGCTGTATTTAAGCATATCTGTCATGTCTGTGAGCACCTTAATCACCAGCATTTTGAACTCTGCATCTGTTAAGCTGGCTATCTTCTTGTCTGTTGGGTTGGCTATCTCTTCGTCGCTCAGTTCTCCCACTGGCATCTTGATCTGCTCCACCTTTTGGGCCATACTTCTCTGTCTCCTCAGCTTGACAGCTTTCTGCATTTGCCTCCGAATCTTAGGTAGTTCTTTTGTACCTGTTATGTTGTAAGGGGTGGGGCTTTAGGAATTGGTCAGTTTGCGGTGATCCATTTCACCAAGTTGTGGCGCTGTATGTGGGGGAGGGGTCTGAGAGGGAACAATGCGGCGCACCTATTGAGTCTGGCAGTTTCTTCCTCCACCCCAACCCCAATTGGTCTTCAGTCAGGAGTAACATGGCTCTATTTCTCTCCAGTGCCGGAACCACAGACTGTGCAGTCTGGCTCCAGAATCACTTCCCAGGTTTAAATACACGATTGCACTTTTTGCTGCAGCCTCAGTCCCCATGCCGTTGCTATTGCAGCTGGCTCTGTCTTTCCCGATGCTGTAATCGTGAGCTGTGCCATCTAGTCCCGGGATTGCTTCCCAGGTTTAAATGTATGACTGCTTTTCATGGCCTCAGCTCCCGTGCTGCTGCTGCTGCTGCTCTCCTCCCCAGCTCCGCCCTCCTACCTGTCTGGCTGAGTACTTCTTTATTTCATTTGTTTCACTTCCGTGTAGTTTGGTATTCTGAATTTTCTACATTGTTTTTATTTAGTTTCGACTTACATGTAAACTTCTAGTTGAGAGGGAGACACAGCATGTCTACCTATGCCTCCATCTTGGCCAGAGTAGCATCCATAGTTCTTCATTTGAGATCACATTCAAGCCCTTATTGCCAGATGTCAGCCCCCTTCCCTAGCTTTCTTCCTATGTGGCATGAAACACTGAATCTACTGACTGAGCAGAAGTGGGGCAGGTGTTAGGTCTAGGGAGACCACAAGGACAGCTCCATCTGGGGGAAACTAAAATGGTCAGTGTTGGGTTTTAGTTGTGAACTACCAGGCCATGTTTTTCAGTCAAAATAGTGATAGTCACATAACTGCAAACATAATTAATGAATGGATACTCTGTGCCAGGCACTGTATTAAGACCTTATATCCACAGTCACATTGAAACTTTGCAATGACCCCAGATTAGGTACAGCTAAAATGCATTTTATCAGTGAGACAAAAAGGCTAAGTTCAAGGTCACCAGATAGAAAGAAATTGGGATCTGAACTGTAATAGTCTAATCACAGAGCCTTCATAAAACCCAGAATTTACTCTACTCTTACTCATTGATTAGGGAGGTAGGGAAGGAGAGGCAGAAGGAGAGAGGGAGAGAGTTTGTTGTTCTATTCATTGGTTGATTCTTGTGCCTTCCCTGACCTGGGATGGAACCCACACCCTTGGTGTTATCCGGATGTTTAAATGAATTGAGCCACCCAGCAAGTGCCAAATTTAGGCTTTTAGCCACAAGTTGACTACAACCAGATGAGTAAGTCCCATATACACAAGGATCTTCCCTAAGGGCTGATGGGTACAAAGATTAACAAATACTTGTATTCATGGGCTTAAATATCCACTTTATTAACACAGCAAGTGTGTTGGGGTTGGAGAGGATAGTAGCATGCTTTTCCAGTGACTGCAGGCTGTCCCCTGCTCAGGACACACCACCTAGCAACCAGGCCCAAGGGGAGGAGGCTGAACTGGGGCCCTGAAGGGCCCTGAAGGGAAGGCTGCAGCCTGGTGGGCAGAGGGCAGCTCTGGCTCAGAGGGACCTTCCTCTTTGTCCTCATGAAGCCTGATGCGCCGGGTCTGCCTGAAGGAGCAGGCCCTCAGCTGTGCTGGGGACATTTCTTACCAAGTTTGATAAACAATCTTTTTTTTCCCCACCCCTCTTGCTGAACTACTTTAAAATGCTTTAGTATCTAATTTACCTGGTTTATTGCTGTACTTCTAATATCTAGAACAGTACCTTGAACATAATAGGTCTTTATTATTGTCTAAACTTACCATCTTAGCTATTTTAAAAAAATATTTTATTTATGGAGGGGAAGGGAGAAACATCAATTGGTTGCCTCTCAAATGCCTCCAACTAGGGACCTGTTCCACAACCCAGCCATGTGCCCTAACTGGAATTGTACCAGCAACCTTTCCATTTTTGAGATGATACCCAACCCAGAGCCACACCAGTTAGGGCAGTAGGCCTTCATTTGTTGAATGGACAGTTAAGCTAGACACCTGATCCTGGCCAGGTGGCACTTCCAGTACACAGACTTAGGGGACACTGCCTTGTCTCCCACTGGGTTTGAATCAGCTGCATCACAGGGGTGGGGCTGGGCACTTACTGTTGACCCCCAGCATCTGAGTGGATTTACTGCAGGAACAGTACGTATTTTAGGAGTTAGATCCCACATGAATCCCAATCATCCTGTTTCACAACCTACAACAGAGATCTTTCAATTTTTTTCATCTCATGGCACAAACTACTAAAATTCTGTGTCACACCAAACAATGTATTTTTTGCAGACCTGAACCACCCCCACCCCCCACCCCCCACCAAAAAAAAAAAAAAAAAAAAAAATAGATGTAGTTTTGAGTCATTCACACTGGATGGCTCCTGTTGTGTTGGACAATCTAAGGAGAAAAGTAATCGGTACCCATGACTGAATAGTCAGGCATTACATGTTTTAAAAATTCTTGCAGCACACATGTTGAAAATTGCTGATCTACAGGGATGAACTGCTACAATTTTATGTATAGCAAATTTTTCCTCTTTTAAGTTTTGGTAGAAAAAGTAGAATTCTGCCAAGACAGCAAAAATTCAAGAAAAATCATTAAACAGTGTCAGATTCCATCAGACATGAATCAATGTGAATACACATGGATAACTCTGAAATAGAAACACACCATAATTTAACTGACAGACACTGAGACTCCAGAATGTTTCTCCTATTTTGAAAGTGCTGAACAAAGCAGGGGTTGTAACTGAGTCAATAGCTATTTTAATCCCTTTGTACAAAGGAAACAAAAAGGGAAAAGGACTAGACAGATTACCGGTCAGAAATATGTATGTTAATGGATGAGATAGAATTTAAATGTTTTTCTTATTCCTTCCAAACAGGCTCAGAGTAAAATCCTGACGCACTGAGCTCACTCTTGAGATTATTTGGTCTTCAAGCTCTGTGCTTGCTATAAAGCGGTATGCCAAGGTCAGAGCACATGATCACATGAGGGAAAATTTTACCACTGATCCATGGCACACGCAGTGGGAAGTAAACACCACCGAGGCTAGTGGTCCCAGAGAGGACACACAACGCGTCACTGGGTGGTGAGCTCCCTTGCATAACCCTTCTGTTTGGACACACCTAAACCCAAGCCCTTGTCTGTACCTATCACAATCACACCTTGCACAGGCTCGCAGGCACTGGAGTACTCCCTCTGGCAGGACGTGACTCCTGGTGATGCGCCTTTATTGCTCACAGAAGCACACAACTGCCACCACCTTCCTCCCTTCCTCCAAGCAGGTGTTCCCTCCTGCCATCTAAGTCCACCCTCCCTGGCTCTAGCATGTATTCCCAGTAGTCCTGAATGCCATCAGGCCTGAGGCTTCCTTCCCAGGAAAGTTTTCAGGAAAAGTTTTGCAGCTCTGTGGTTCTCTGCAGATTGTGAGCAGCTCTGCCTGTGGTGAGGTCCCCAGTGGCAACCCTAAGCAAGTGTATTAACAGACTTATTCTCTTGTCTTGAACCAGGCTAGCTCAACTCAAAGATACAGAAGGCCTGAGCATGAAGAAAAAAAGACATTTTTTTCCACATCACTGATACCCTATAGAAAGTTCATGTCAATCTCCTGGGTGTAGGGAGACCATAAGGCCAAACCACAAATTGTAACAGAATTTTAAACCTGAGTCTTGGCCAAAAATAACTCGGGTCAAGAATTTTTAATTTAGAACCACATCAGCATGGGGAAGAAAGCACCCATTCTAACCCAGAACCCAGGACCAATAGTTGTACTTACTACCTTAGCAGCATTAACTCAGAACATGGGAAATCAACTAGGGAGTGTCCAAAGAATACAAGTCTATAAAATACCACTTACATTCTTTGAGCCTCCCCCACTTTTTCCTTTTACTGCATCCATCTCTTTAATCACCCAACCCATCTTCCTGCTCAACAGTAAACTCCCATCTCTTTGGTTTGGGCTGTTTCTTCCAGTGGCTTTACATAACGAGATCAATCAGCTCAACTGTCTTAGAAGTACACTTCAAGTAGATGGAGCCAGAATTAGTGTCAAAGCCTTACTTTTTTGTACTATCACCTCATTCCCGACGGAGCAGCCTTGGTCTTGCAAGGCCCAGTGGCGGGAAGAAGAGTCAGGACAGAGGGACCAGCCTCCACAGGTGTTCTCAGAGAGAGGATGCAGCCCTCACTATTTTTTCTCTGTGGCCCTGGGCTGATCCTAAGGGGCAAATTTGGCACAAAGAAAGTGGTTTCCAGGAGCAAATCCTTTCTGCTCTCTCGAAGACCAGTTATGTACATTTTTTCCTACGTTGCAGAAATCCCCCTCAAAAGCCTTGAAGAGCCCACCAGCAAGGGTGCAGTCACTGGGAGAAGCCTGAGCAGACTAAATGTGGGTCTCTCTTCTTTTTATGAAATACTTTATTTATTTTTAGAGCAAGGGGAAGAGACAGAAACAGTGATCGATTGCCTCCCACCCTGAATTGGGGACTGGCTCGAAAATAGGCATGAGCTCTGAGGATCAAACTGGTGGGTGGTGACCTTTTGGTTTGTGGGAAGATGCCCAACCCACTGAGCTGCACCAGTTGGGGATAAACTCAGGTCTTTCTGGGATACCCTGCTGATTCTCTCCTCATAGCCAGGCATATGCTTTCTAGTGTCACAACAGATCTCCTCTTTGAGGGGCCTGCTGTTGCCAACTGAAGCATGTCCCTGGCTCCAGCTGAAGCCCAACCATGTGGGCCTCCTCCATTCCTGTCTGGATGACCCTTTTGCCCTTTATAGGTGGCACCTGTTGCCGTGGACCCTGGGGCACTTTTTAGGCCACCAGCTGTGCACCTCCTCAGTGCACACACAGGCAGTTACTTCCGGAGTTGTGTGGGTGGCACCCAAGGAGTGAAGGCAGCCTGGACTGACCTCACTCATCATCTCCATGCACAGTGACAGTCCCCATAGGCCGCCAAGGCTTCTATAGGCCACAAAGAATGGGCTTGACTCCATCACAACATAGCGCCACAAACTATGGGATGGAGGTAAACAATAACAGGGTGACCAGGGCACCTGTGACATTTCAGAGCAGCTTGGGCCTCAGGACAGTCTCAGCTCAATTACAATCCTAGACTGTCTCATTTGCTTAACCAGTTTTTCCAGTGACACTTCAATGCTGGCTTTCTTGGTTTCTATAGCTTCTTGGTTTCAAAAGTAAAACCTAATATAAAACTCCAAATTTCTCAAACTGAGCAAATAAATAAGAGTAACAATATTTACACAGGCACATCACATTGAGATTCCAGCATGACTGAGGAACAGAAAACCTGGGACCGTGCTCTGGGCTCTGTGCCTTGTCCCTGGGCAGGTGTGAAACGGCGGCTGATGGGCAGACAAGTGGAGTGGGAAGAATGAAGACTGAAGACACCTGGTGGGATTTCCTTGTAAGTCGGAGGCAGGTGGGCAGGAGGCTGATTAGGTTTCAAACAAATGACAGAGAAAACTCTGCTGTCCTGACCAAGCAGTGCCGTCAGGTTACCAGGTAAGTTGCTCCTGGGGGAGCGAGGGACTTTCGCCGACAGCTGGCATGGTGGGGACATCAAGGTCTCTGTCCTAGGCAGCACAGAACCAAGGTGGCTGCTGGTCTTGAGCCTCTTTCTGGGTAGGGCTCCTCCCAGACTATGTGACAAGAGGAATATGGAATTCGTTTGTGTCGAAGATCAGGGGCCTCCCAGGAGGGCTTGGGTCTCTGTTAGCCTTGTGGAGCAGCTTGAAGAGCCCGGTTCCAATGTTCATGGGGATCCCCATGATGATGCATTCGGACACCCCTGAAACCAACCAGAAAGATGATTAGAGAGCTTCTCAACACACAGGTGGGTCATAGGGATGGAAAGACTGCTGACTTAGCAGCCAAAAACTGGGATTTGAGTCCCAGCTCCACTACACATCAATTGGTTGAACTTGGGCTGGTCCCGTTACTATCCGTGACAGGGAGATGGCTGCGAAGCACAAGCTGGGCCCTGTGCTTCTGCGTGGTGGGGAGAATTCTGACACTTGGGATAAGGGCAGCACCTTCTCACAGCCCAGCTAATGGCTAGCGACCGAGGGCTCAGCAGTTCTCTCCATCTGAGCCAAAGACCCTGTAGCACTAAACTTAGCCAGCAAGGCTAGTGAATGATGCTCAGGGAATTCTGTGTTTACCACCCAGTGTTTCCTAACTTCGGGCCTAGAAGAAAAACAAACAGGATATGATCAAGAATTCCCTCAGAAATGGCAACAACAAGGTGTTTACTGAGTCAGGTTTAACGGCATCCTGAGCTTTGGGAGATCCAGAGTCCTAACTGGAAACACTCAGAAGGCAAGGTTCCTTATAGAGTGACAGAAATGAGGAGGTAGGACGGATTCTTTCCCAATATCTATTTCAGCTTTCTCCGATCCAAATGATGGGATCTGCACTAGGCTTCTGGCTCTGAAACAAGCAAATGTGTGCCTACTACATTCTGGGCTTTGTGCTGTTTGGAAATCAGAGAGGCAAACCACCAAACAAAAAACTAAAAGGAAGTGAGGACTATGTTACAACGTGTGAAGGAGCAGGAGGAGGGGGATGATTTACGAAGTGGGGTGGGGTAGGGTGGGCATGCCGGGTACCTAAAGGGGTTGGCAGTGGGGAGGGCGTGCAGTAGGCAGGGCCGCAGGCCTGCAGCACAGACCCAGGGTCCTACATCCTGATGGCAAGGCTGGGGTGCTAGGTCTTAGTGCCCTTGGTCAAGCAGACTTGCTTTTACTTTGCTTTGCTTTGGTCTTCTCCTGCCCAAATCTTTGCTTCTTTTCTTTCCTTTCACCCTTTATTCTCTTTAAGAATTAGTTTCTTTCCCATCTGCAACTTATACCCCTTTTAAAAGGCATTCATTTTAGGCATATACTGACTGGGGCCCCACCAGACTAGCACCTGCTTGGCAAATGCACATAAAAGGAGGTGAGATGGGAAATGGCCACTAGGAAGCAGAGATCTGGGGGCAGGCGCAGCACCCAGGCTTGGACTCCCTGCTGGGCTAATAAGTTCATGCCTTTGGGGGGCTGCTGATCTTCCTACATCCCAGCCCCTCACGAGCTCCCCTCAGGCCTGCAGGGAAGAGCCCAGTGGGCAGCAGGAACCTTCGTGACAGTCCTGCTTACACTCTCTCTCTCCCAGGCCCCCGTCAGAGATGTGCTGTGTGGCTGGGGGAAAAGGGCAACGCAGGGCAAGATTCTACAGTCAAGCTTCATGGTCAGGAAATTAGTTTCTTCATTCTTCTCACATGTGAAAGGGTTTAATACCTACAACTCACAGAGGTCCTGCGATATGGGCAGTTAAGTGCCTGACATCAGGCGGTCAGGACAACAGCCACCTGACACTGCCGCTCTCCTGCTAGTCCTGGCATCACATGGGCTGGAGAAGTTTCTACATGCCCAAGGTTGATCTTTTCCTCCGTGGACCAAAAATTGACTGTACTGACAGAGAAGCCTTCTAATAGATCAGGAGGTGCATCAGGATGCTCTGGTCAAGCTTTAGAAATAAAAGATTGACTGGTTCCAATTCCATGACCGTAACTTAATTCTTAAAAAAGAAAAGCTGTGCCTATTCAGTTTGTTCACATCCCAAAAAGCCTCAGCCAGGGTCTAAGTTGCAAACAACCAAGGCCTCTGGTTATCCTCTTAGAAACACCAAACCTACCACACACGGAGTCCTTTTGCCCGAAGTAGGCAGCATCAAAGAGGTGGTCAGCCGTCTTCTCAAAGGAGGCCAACATCAGCACACTCTCCTTCATCTTGGCCAGGCCAAACCTAGTAATGCCTAGGACTTCACCCTGTGTCAAGGGAAAAACGTGACAGAGTGGCTGGTACTCATGCCACTTACGAAAGCTAAAAACCAAAGCACATCTGTGGCATCCCCTTCACAGAATAAGCAAAAATAAGCCAAATACAGTAGTTGTTCAGGCCACAATCTGAGGTTTGAACAGTGTCCTAGTAGCTATCTGTTCCACCTGTGTCTCGCCCAGGCACTAAGTCATGGATCCTTAAATTCCCAAGCAGGGGCCATTGAAACAAAGAATTAAGAACTGAGAACTAGAACCTAGTATAAAGGAACCATGGACATGGACAACAGGTGGGACTGACTTTGGGGGGAATGGGTGGGTGGGGAGGGGGACAGAGGGGAGCAAAAAGGGGATGGATGTAATACAACAACAATAAAATTAAAAAAAAAAAAAAGAACTGAGAACTAGAGTTAAGAATCTAACTTGAGAAAAAGGAGAGTACTTCTGAAGCTATTTATTGTGACTAAAAGAGCTCAAAACTTAACCTAAAAACCTCAAAGCAGGAATTGAGTCAAGTACATTTAGGTGTTTTCACTCAAAGGAATACTGGGCCTTCGTTAAAGCGGTTGGTGTGGTTCAGGAGATTGAGCACTGGCCTGCAAACCAAAGGGTCACAGGTTCAATTCCCAGTTAGGACACATGCCTGGGTTGCAGGCTAGGTCCAAAGTTGGGGGTGCATGTGAGGCAACCACACATGATGCCTCTCTCCCTCTCTCTCCTTTCCTTCCCCTATAAAATTAGATGAATAAAATCCTTAGAAAAGTACACTTAAAAACTATGTAACAACATAAAAAATACATTAAATGAAAAAGGATAAAAACTGGCATCCACAGTAACTTAATGCGTACATGTAGAACAAGACTGAAAGGGAAGACTTAAAAATGGCAGCCTTAGTCAAATGGTAGGAATGGGCCATTTCTCCCACCTACCACCTAGTTTCTTATCATTCTGCAGTACAGGACGGGTCTGAACGGGAAGTGTCACGGAAACCTGCTGTGTAGCACTGCTAGAGGGCAGACATTTTGGGAAAGAAAAAATATAACCAACCAACCAACCAACCAACCTCAGTCCCCCGCCCAAGATTATGTTAAACTTACCTGAAATGGCTACAGAAGTGTGATTAAAGGGTTTAACAGGGAATAAACACCTCCGTTTGCCAAGAAATCCCTGCCCTTTTGTCAATGGCTAGCTTTGCTTTAGGACAAAATTTCTAGTAAGAACAAAAACCATGCTCCACCTCACACCATGAGGCCGCAGTTTATATTGGAGTTTTACCAGAAAAACCAGCCTGACCACCATGCTTTGGTTTTAGAGGGATGATGCCATCTAAGTTTCTCTCAATGTATTTCTCCATGTCTCAGCAGCCAGCTTCCTTCTTCTCCTGAGATCAGTCCCTCCCACAAACCTTGTAGGTCATCAGGTCGGACAGCAGCATCACATGCCTCCTGTCGATGCTCATGCCGTGGTTGACCATTGTGTACTGGATCTCGTTGATGATCGTGGTCCGGGCAGCTTCAATGCCCAGAGTTTTCTCCACCTATGGAGAGCCAGGATGAATGGAAGCAGCCACTTTCAGAGTGCGAGCCAACTTCTATGCCCTCTTTTGCCCTGCAGGTTCACTGCAAGCCCCAGAGCAAACAGCAGGGTCTGAGGGGTGTGCCAGGAACCAACTGAGGGCCTGGAAGGGGGTACCATGGGAGACGGGATGACTGTAAGGGGCGCCTGGATGTGAGTAGTACCTCATACGTGTTATTGGAGGTGGTTCGGGTGCCCTTCACACCATGGGTGGCCATGACGGCCCGCAGGTTATCACCCTCCACCAGGAGCTTGTACTTCTCCTTCCCGCTCTGCTCATCGATGTGGATGACAGCTCTAGACACCTCTGGGATGCCCTGTACCACCACCTGGACTCAGAGACATGGGAGGCTTGAGAACCCTGCAGTGCCCATGGCCCCACCAACCTGGAAGCCTCGGAAACCACAGCAGCAGTGAGAATGGGCAATGCCAAGCCCTGGGTTTGTTAGATGGATCATCCCCATTTCTCAGAGGTGAGTACCAGCAACATGCCAAACCTAAAAGTGCCTGTCCACTGTTTTGGGGATTAGAGACAAAAGCAGAAGTTCAGGGAACCATGCCCTTTTGGGCCATCAGTTTTGAGAAAACAGCAATCTAACAGACATAGTTGGCATGACAGTACTAAGAAGGAGGAAAGATCAAACTGATTCCTTAGGAGTGTGGCAAAGAAGATAAAAAGAAATGGGGTGTTACTCTCAGTCTCAGTAGTGGCAGAGTCCTTCACTGGCACCTCAATATTCCCGTTAGAGGTAAATTCGGTCTCTCCCTTCACAAATCCCCTGGTATTCGGCTGGACAGGGCCCTGAAGGGCGACCGACGCCTCACCTTTGGGAGATCCTCTTTGAGGAACTGCAGCACATAGTACATGGAGCTCTTGCTATTCTCTCGGGGGGTGACACACACCACAGCCTCGCCATGAACAGCGACATCACCCGGCTTCACGCGGAGCTTGGACATGCAGATAGAATACCGCACCGTCTCAGCATTCACCTGCAAGGTTGCCAGGCATGGGCCACATGCCCAGGACATTACTCACTAAGGTTTAGAGCCTTTGATTCCAGGATTTCTCAGCCTTTTTTCATCACTGTGCCTCTAACAAGCCCTTTAAGGCACCCCCAGCCATCTCTTCCCCCATCATGAAATTTTAATACCAGGTATGTATTGTGTATTTGTTTGTGTACTGTACGTATATTTGGGATTTATTTATACAAAGATCACAAAGGTTTTTTTATAGTCCCTACCCCCACCCCACTGAAAACGCATGCTCAGGTCATGACAGTGTTCAGGGGCCCCAGGGGAGCTCCAGGAAGGTTGGAGGCCGGTGGCCAGGCTGTTCTAAAAGCACCCATGAAGCCTCCCCCTTTCCTGACATCACTACAACTGCTACATTCCTTCACCCTGCCCCACTCTTCTGATGGAATGGCTGCCAGGCAGGTGGCCAGAGCCAGGCTAGAGAAATCCCCAACCCAGAGGACTAGTCACTCAGTTTGGGTCATCTTTCATAAGGACAACACACGACCTTGGTACTTGAGAGGAGGCTAGTATAGATTTTAACTACCTGAGAGAAAGAGGAAAGTGGCAGAAAGTTACTTTAGTTAGAAAGGCTGATAAATCTTTCAACTGTTACCTGTATGTAATTGCCAGTATAACAGAAGCAAGGTTAACCCACCCATCCAAAACCATGTCCCGAGCTAGCCAGGTGTTGCACTGGTGCTGGGGGCTACAGACAGCTCTGTGGTCCTTCCAAACATTGGAAAGATGGACAAAGACACCGATTATTGTAATACTTTGTCATAGTGAATGGATTTTTTGGCCTGCACAAAATTCAACTCATTTCCTGTATGTCTTTAGAAGGCAGTGTCTATGTCAGAGTCAGGTTTAGAAAGAGAATGTAAAGACACAACACTCACACAGAACCACCAAAGGAAAGCTTCTGTAATGCTTCTTGTGTCTTGCCTCGCTCCTGCCCTAGTTTATCAGCATCTAGCTTGGGACTAAGAGAGGATGGCTTCCTCTACCCATTTAATTATGTGACTCACTTCCAGTCTCAGAAGTCTAATCCGTTCCAGAGAAAGCTTGACGAGAATAAAGCAATCATCAGGAAGAAACACTTCTTCAATATACTCTGAAATCTGCAGTGTCAAGAAGATCAGAACATTAATCAGTCATCTTCCCCTTTCCTAAGAGCATTCACCGCTCACTCTTTTCTGAAGGATGTGGAACAGTGTGAACACACTGACTGGTTTATCCACTGCAACTGGTTTTATACTTTTTTGCAACACTGCTGATCTAGTTTCTTGCTAGTAAGCGGGATTTCTCCTTACCTCTCCCAAGAGGGTTTTCTCAATTCTCCCTTTCACAAGGCGAGCATAATCTGCGTCATCATCCTTGTCTAGCTGCGCCGTGATGATTGGAGTGCTGCAAGAAGTGAAGGAGAAACAATCTCAGCACAAGCCATAAGCCTGCTTGAAGACAGCTGCTTTGTTAAATCTGAGCACTACTGAGGATCATGATGTTGAAGGTGACTGCAATTTACTGAGCATTCACTGTGTCAGGCATGCTCCTTCAGACAGTCTCATTTAGATATACTATTTTTGGAGCTCGTAAGGCAAACTACTCTAGCAATGAATGAAATGACTTTCAGAAAATTCCTTCTAAGCTAGTGAACTTACCTCTTCCTCTTTGGTCCTAGTAAGTAGTTAATTGAGTTCCCATCCCTGAATAAACTGGCTCTTTGTGCACTCCAGCTTCCTCCATCCCATTCTCCCATCCCAGTCACCTGCTCTCCAGGACACCTCCAGTTCCTCCAACCATGACTTACCAGCTTCCATCCTCACTGTCCTGGATGGTGTCCCCTGAACATACACACTCCTGGAAGAGATGTGACCAGCCCAGAGGAGGCTGGCAGAGCTCCTGCCACCGTGGACATCTACAGTTGCTGTTCTAGAGCCAAGGGCAGCTTTTTCATTTAATGCACTTTGTCATTTTTGTTGATTTAGATCATAGGCAAGTCATCCTTTTGTCATCAAATGCACTGTAATACATTTCTATCTTTCCTAGTTTCAGATCATGTACAAATCATATCATGAAATCATGTAGGAGTCACAGAATACAGCCACAGCCCAAGTGGTAGGCACAGCAGTCAGACATGGGAATAGACATGGAAAGTTTGAAATCTGCCCTGGCTGGTGTGGCTGAGTGAATTGACTGCTGGCCTGAGAACTAAAGGGTTGCCAATTATATTCCTAGTCAAAGCATAGGCCTGGGTTGTAGGCTGAGTCCTTAGTTGGGGGTGGGCGAGAAGCAACCACATATTGGTGTCTCTCTCCTTCCTTTTCTCTCCCTTCCCCTCTTTCTAAAAATAAATGAATAAACATCTTTTAAAAAAAAGTTTGAAATCTACAGTGACACACTGCTATTATTTCCCACTAGTTTTTTAAAATGTTTCTCTCCTTCGTGTGACCTGTAGCCATTTAAGAATCACTTTTTCAATTTTGACTATATCTAGTTTCAACTTATCTTCCCCCCCACCCCGAGTTGATTTTTTAAAAAACTAAAATAAGATTAACATAAGCATGCCACTGAAGTCTGAGATACTGCCCGTTTGAACAGCATATTGGACAATAGGATCACTGTTTCTCAAAAAACATGACAGGCAGTATGGGAGAAGGGATGGAGGTGGGCACCTGATAGCCTTGGAAGCGTTGATGATCTCTTTGATCCGGGGCACGCCCAGGGTGATGTTCATGGAGGCTACACCTGCAAAGTGGAAAGTCTTCAGGGTCATCTGGGTGCCTGGTTCCCCAATGCTCTGGGCGCAGAGTGCGCCTACCGCAGAACCTGGTTCCATCTGTGCCCTAGAAGGAAAAGATGAATAAAAGGTTCAGCAAAACTGCTGGGGAGGCTTCTGGTTATCTCCTTTCAACAGAAAAAAAATGCAGTTGCCTTTAGGGTCAGCAAGGAATTGGCAATGAGCCAGGCTGTGCCTGTGACACAGGAAGAATCTGGCACAGACCACTAACAGGTGCAGACAGGGAGACACAATCCTCAGAGGAGTCCGATAATGAAAATGAATCCAGTGTGGCTACCTGTGGTCAATGTGCAATACCTGGGCCCAAATGTCTACTGCCCAAAGAAGATGTAAGAGCCTGCTAACAAATGGTACCACAGGTGGAGATAGTAGGTAGCTAGCACCTGCCAAATACATGGGTAGTTGCTCTGTGGTAAGAAAACACTTGGAAATGTCTCTGCATTATTTCCACATCTTGAAGTATCCAGTCCATCTACCCACCTAGGAAAGAGGTGAGCGAACCTGCTCAAATACCAGCAGTCAGTACACATGCTGGTACAGAATTTCATTTCTCTGAGGAAACAGGAAGATATGAGAGATCCATGTGACTGCCTGGCAGGCTCAATTAGCATCCGTACCTCATGTACTTGTCCCTACAGGTCTCCAGAAACTTTTCTATTTGGGTTGGGGTGATCCGGTCCAACTGGTATAGTACACGGGGCTGGAAGAACAAAACCGAGTGCAGAATTAGAGTTGGCAGCACCTGAAAATACCTTAGTGCCACACCCCTCTCAGCTGCCGGGGAAGGCCGTTTACCTCTGTTGTGCCGTTATCGTTGATGCCATATTTATCTCTGGTTTTCTTGATCTTTTCAGAAATCCCCTTAATGAATTTTTTTATTTCCTGAAAGATTGCACAGCAAATATCAGTTGTATACTTCCTTGTAATTCCAATGACACATTTTATAAACTTCAGTAATATGATGACCCCATCCTATTTTAGTGACAGCTAAACATGCAGTATACTGTAAGGGATGTACGATGGATTAAGTTTCTATTACAAAGTGTTTTTCTAAGGAATACACAAAATCATCCATAGCCTAGACACATCACTCATTGATTTAGGTGTTTCTAATGAGGTGTCAGCAATGGCACACTCCAGCCATTCTCCTGGCCCTACTACAGCACCACAGTCAGCTTTTGTACCTGCCGATTTCTCTTCTGCTCCCCTGGCACACTGCGCTGTCTACACCCACTCAGCTCAGGCAGGTGGGAGTGCACCATTTATACTTTTGGCCTGTAGATTAATGTTTAAATCTCCCCCCAAATCGTTACGATCAGTTTAAATACTTACAAGCTAAAGCACAGCCCTGGAGACATTACATACATTTTGAACAAATGCTTTGAGCTTGCCTTCACTGCAAAGGAGACGCTCCAAATGCGGCTTCTTCTGACCCTCACCTCTCTATCACGCTGTCTCACGCTCCCTTCCCACACACTATTAGACCTTTGGAAGGATTCCTGGAAACCACTCTCAAAGCTAGAAATGAAACATCAGTATATTTCCTATTCCTGTTATACTTAAGAACAGTGCTCTAAAAGGGAGGAAAAAAAAAAAAAAAAAAAAAAAGGATAAAAAGGACAGTACTTCAAGCTCTAGAATTGTGACTAATGAGTAAGGAAGGTGAGAAGTACCTCCTGTGGAGAGTACAAAGGGCAGAACTAGAGACTATGGGCCTGACTCAAAGTTTCCTGGCAACCACTCCAAGGGAAAAAAAAAAATCCATCTGTTTACAAATAATAGTGTGTCTGTGAAATAAACCCAGCCTCATGGTCACTCCTCGAACCAGAATCAGCCAGCACTTCTTCTTGGGGAGTGCTTACAGAAAGGGGGTATGGGGTGCTTTAATGAGCTACCCCCATTAAAGTCCTGCTCCCAAGGGTGGGGGGGTCACAATTGAGGCACAATAGGGCTTTTAAAAAATTTTTAATTACTGAAGAGAAACATTGATTTGTTCTTCCACTTATTCATGCATTTATTGGTTGCTTCTTATGTTCCCTGATTGGGGATTGAACCTGCAACCTTGGCATCAGGATGATGCTCCAACCAACTGGGCTACTTGGCCAGGAAATGAATGACTCTTAAGAGGACTTCTCAGATGAGCTGACGGCACGTACCACACAGTAACAGCAGTTCTTTAGAAAGCACTGTATTGCAGTCTTGGGCCCAGGAATTAGTTGCTGTTTTGATCCAGGGGCATTTTTGAGAACATGAGGACAGTGAACGGACTGCATTTTCCCTCAGCAGCCCTCTAGGAAATGTAATTTCCCTTGATGACTTTGGGTAAGTCATGGTGAGTGAACATGATGGCACTCTGGCCAAGAGTTGATGTCCAGCTGTACGGTCAAACCAGTGAGTGAGCTGGCCCAAGGGTGGACTGCATATTGTAGATATAAAGTTTTGTTTCTGGATTCTGAGGTTGGCTGAGGAGCCCCCAATGAGACCAACACAACCTGCCCCAAGTCTAGTCAGTCAATATCACATAGCTGAAAACACCATTTTGTCTGAAACAAATGTTTTACAAAGCAGACTGAGGAGGAAAGGAGTGCAGCCAGGTGTCTTCGCAGTCCTGCACAGCTGTTTTGCCTCACTCACTATTCGAGCCCAGGGTTGGACGGGGCCTTAGATCTGCCTCTGCGGGTCACTGCAGGTATCCAGGGAAGGATGGTGTAGACGCATTTAGTGAATGGAGACCCTGCTGAAGCCTGGCAGCAGCTGCCATCACACCCTCCCCAGCCTCCCAGGCTGGCTATCCCTGAATTGCTCCTACTATCTAGGGTACCAAGATGGTCCTTGGGGTTGAAGTCTACGAATTCATCTAATCTTTGTGGAATGGCGGTGGGGAGCAGGAGGGGAGTCATCCTTCAAGACATTTTTGGCTAGGATTTAAAAAAAAAAAAATTATTTATTAATTTTAGAGAGAGAGGAAGGGAAGGAAGCAGAGAGGGAGAGAAACATCAACGTATGGTTGCCTTTCACCTGCCTCCAGCTACGGACCTGGATTGCAACCTGGTTATGTGCCCTGGCTGGGAATTGAACCAGTGACCAGCGTTAGCAGGCTGGCACCTTATCCATTATGCCACCAGCCAGGTCAAGACCTTTTTGAAGAGCTAGTGCTCAACCCACTGAGCCACACAAACCAGGGCTTCATATTCTTAATAAAAAATGTTTTTCCAAAAGGAGAAGGAGAAAATCATGCTTTATGGGACGCTGAAGTTTTTATCTATCTTATCCAGACTGTTTGATTTTACTCTGGGTATTGGCACTGATGTTTACTTTTCCCTGAAGACAGGTAAGGAGAAACAGGTATATAGCAGAAAAGAGCATTCTATGAAGCCCTGGCTGGTAGCACAGTGGATAAGGCGCCGGTCTGCAAACCCAAAGGTTGCAGGTTCGATTCCCCAGCCAGGGCACATAACTAGGTTGCAAGCCAGGTCTCCAGTCAGGTCTGTGGCTGGAGGCAGGTGAAAAGCAACCATACATTGCTATCTGTCTCCCTCTCTGCTTCTCTCTCTTCCCCTCTTTCTAAAAATAATAAATAAAATCTTAAAAAAAAAAAAAAAGAGCATTCTATGCTTTGTTTGAGCCAGACTTTTCTCTATAATGGTAAAATGGCTGGGAGGGGGCAGTTGGCAGAGAGGTTGAACTTTGCTACTGTCTTGCTTCCCTTGGTTAAAGGGAGCTTAACAGAACAAATGAACCAGAAGTCCACTTTCACAAAAATAAATCCTATAAGGTACCTATAGAGCGCTTAACACTTAACTAACCCAGTTCTACCCTAACACTGCAACAATTAGTATCTTTAGCCTCCCATAGACTACTTAGCAATTTCTGTTACCTCCTTTTCTGAAAGTAAACTAGTCTATGGCTCACGGGCCCTTCTCTGTCAACTACTGCACAGCTCAGCTAACCCTCCGTCTGCGGTGACACAGCATTAGACCCACACTCCACAGCAGTGAGCACTGAAGGCAGTCAGGTGCTTGGCCAAGGTGACAGGCTTAAAGTCTGCTCTCGGGGGAGGGGTTTCTGCAATGTCATCTTCGCTCACTGCAAATTTCAGTTTGTATTTTGGGAGCTCAGGAGACCAAGGGGCTATCTGTGGAGTCCATCACACCTCGGTTATCCCTTGTTCACCAGCAGGGCCTTTTCATGGCCAAGTTGCCATCTTCTCACTGAGAAAGTGTGAAGATACTCTCAGCCATCATTGTACACACAAAGTACTTTTTTATTAATTTGCAAGAACTTGAAAGTTCTCAAGAGACTTTTTAAAAAGAGAAACTCTCTAGGCTTACTTACTAATTACAAGTTTAAGACTGCATTTTCAGATACAGCCAGTTATTGAAAACCAGAGAAGGAAATCAGAGCCGGAGAGGGCGGAGGCGCAATCTCTCCTGGAGTGACTCTAACAGTGGGAATATTCAAAGGCAGCAGTACCCTCTGCCACTTAATTTTTTCTATATGTTACTCAGGGTAAAGAGACTCTTTCATATTGCTTATTTCCTCCCCCAGCCTACTTGTCTAGATGTCGTTGTATCCTTTGGGGCAGCCCCTGAAAGCCCTCTTGGCTCAGGTGCTGCCATCTGATCACCAGGTGTTAAAGGCTGCCCCACCTGTTGGCCCAGGGAAACCCGAACCAGAGCCTATGGCAGAGCAGACCTGAGGGATTTTCATCTGGGGGGAGCTGTGCGCACACAAAAGTGGAGAGGATACACCTAAAACCATCCCCCTGCTTAGGCACCAGAAATGAGATCTTTCAGCTGCCACCCACAGGCACCTGCTTCCAGTGGCTTTGCTAAAAGAAATGACTTTCCTTACACATAAGTTAAATGTTCTGGAGACTTAAAAAAAAAGCTCATTTTGCAGAAATGAAAACTGAAAAAACTCCTAAGAATTCAGCTGCATCAAACCATGCACACTACAGGGAGCTAACAACATGGCAAATGGCAGGCAATTAATCACACGATTAACCAGCAGTTAAATTCTCACGCTCACGCCACAGCAGTGTGTCAGCACAGGCATCACCGCTGGCAGGGCCAGGGCTCAACGCTACTTAGGAGCTGCGCCTTTGCCTCAGCTCTGGCACAGACCAGAGCCAGAGAACATCTGCGAGGCTCAGACACGTCAGTCTGGCCAGTGGATTTTGCACCCTCTTGGCAAAACTGATTTCATCAGATTGCGAGCTTACTGAACGGCAAGAACATGTTTAGTTAGTCTGTGTCCCCAGGATCTGTACAGTGTGTGACATAGTGACGGCTGAACGAGTGCTTGCTGACTCAATAAACACTGTAGGCCAGAAGGTCACCCTTTAAACCTTGTCAAAGGCAAGAAAGGCACCAGTCCAAAGCGATGAACAGGGAAGCCGTGCTTGCCAGCATGAGGGTGGGAATGTATTGTCTCTGGTGCTGGCAAACAGCTGGGGCGCTGCTAGAGTTCACTCCTTTCTGCTCAGCTGTCAGCATGCTAATAAGTGCATTACCTCATTATATTTCTCATAGCCTGTCTCAGTTAAGGTCTTCAAGGATAAACAGAGAAATAAATAAGTAAATATAATTATGCAGAAAAACAAAAATCACAATTCTAATTTGTTTAAAAAAAAAAGTTTGTGGAGAAAAACAAAGGCACCCAGTCTAAGCACACACTTTTTTTTTAGCTATACTCTTGATTTTAAACATATTAATATCTGTAAGATTCTCTTTTTCACCTTTCACACTTCAACATATGAAAGGAAATAAAGAGCTTCCTTAACAACACATGTTCTTAAAGTTTCACTCTATGGTTTTTATTTTTGATATATTGTAAGGGATTCAATCCTGCTGATATTTTGCTGCATTCAAATCACCAACTGGCACACAATGGAAACCACACTAATTTCTGTATCCCTTTGCTTTTGATCTGAGCAGGTCAGTGGCATTAAAACAAAACAAAAACAAGTAAAACCTCAAGGGGCTCTCAGGGTAACAGCTCTCCAGAAGGGAAAGAAAGGTGTACTCCATGGATTTATGATTCATACCATTGCAGGAGAAAGAGCAATTTAAAATAAAAGGTACTTCAAAAACACTATTAATAAAAATTATTGGGATTCAGAATGATGGACGGAGGAGCTGGTCCACAAGACAAGAAAGTGACTGTAGGGTGTTGATTAAGGGTAGTGTTAAAAAAAAGTCAATTCTGTAGCTAAAGAATTTTTCTTCTAATAGGAAAACATTTGTGTAAAAACCATAAGCTAAGAAAGACATAAGATAAATTCTTCATGTTGGCTGGTTTGATTTCTTACATAAACTCCCCAGTTCATAAAATTCACCTGCTTGCCCATGGCCAAGTTTTGTGACAGCCAGTTGGGTGTGACCAGCACCGTGAAGCTTACCTGCAGGAAGCTGTCCTGGCAGCACTGGAACTCATTCTTCTTTAGGATGGACTCAGCGGTCAGGATCAGTTCGTTTTTACTGAGAGCAGGCTCACTCTGACATGGGAAGACTGCCTCAAATATGAAAAAGAAACAGCGTGGTGTGTGAGGGCAGTGGAGGAGACGGTATTAAATGTAAGAATTTATGAGACACAGAACCACCTTACTCAGAGAGATCTTTCAGCAACCTGTGATGCTTTTCCCCTTCAATTAGAATTTTAGGCTCTACCTTTAACATGAAGGTAAAAACAGGGTAAACTAATACTCCACTTTACAAAATGGTTTCTGGGCTAGCCAGTGGATATTGTTTCATTATTCCCTACACTTTGCCCCATCCCCGATTTGCATTAAAAATACAAATTGTTAGCCCTGGCTGGTAGCACAATGGATAAGGCACCAGCCTGCGAACCCAAAGGTTGCAGGTTTGATTCCCCAGCCAGGGCACATAACAAGGTTGCAAAACAGGTCTCCAGTCAGGTCTGTGGCTGGAGGCAGGTGAAAAGCAACCATACATTGATGTCTCTCTGCCTCTCTCTCTTCCCCTCTTTCTAAAAAAAAAAATTAATAATAATTAAATAAAATCTTAAAAAAAAGAGAATGAGAAAAAGTTAAAAACAACAACAACAAATTGTTGGTGGGAGGAGGATATAAGGGGACTAAATGGTAATGGAAAATAGTAATAATAATAAAGACTAAATAAAGAAATACAAATTGTTGTTTTTAAAAAACCCCAAATATTTTAAGAGCAACTACGTTCTTTTACCCTCAAGGTCTTGGAATTTCCCCAAAGTTTTAATGGCTATAATGTTATCCTAATGCACAGGCAGATTACTATGTGTCTGAGCTCTCCTAACACTGATGGTTTGCCTCTAGTATAAACAATGCTGGGAAAACACTCTTGGCACATTTAGATAATTTCTATAGGGCAGATTCCCAGAAGTGAAACAATGGGGTCAAAAGGCACCCACATTTAAATTCAGATCAGTATTGCCAAACTATCTTCCAAAAAGGTTGTTCTCAATTATACCCCCAGTTAAAATACATGAAATGTGCCTGCTTTTCAACATCCATGACTTATATATAACACTGGCCACTATTACACAGAAACCAAAGCTATCTTCTATTGGCACTTGAGTACTAGATTTTGAAATTGAGAAAATGTCTGTAACATTTGGGAAAATTTTGCATAGTAACATAAAAACACTAAGCCAGTAGTTGGGTAGATATGACAATTGAGCATTAACTGTGTGTTTTCCAAAGGGTACCTCCATTCTAAAGAAATGTCCTCAAAAACACTCTAACCCCAGATATAACACTAACTCTTACTTTGATGTTGTCCAGAACCCTTTTAAACTCCAAGGGTTCATCTTTTCCTTCCATAGCCGCAGGATCTAAGCCATCTCCCCCATAAATGAACTGTATAATATCACCCGTAGAGCTTCGGACTGTCAAATCATACTGTGAACAAAGATCTTCAAGGGACTTTACAAGCCTTCTCTAAAGAGAAAGAAACAGAGGAACAACGCTCACATGCTTTGGAAGATTAGCCACATGTGCAGAGGATATCTGCGACTCTAAATTTCAAGGTTACCAGCCCATTGATAAGATAAAAATATTTTATAAGGAATTCCTTAAAAACAAGATTCCCCTGACCCCAAGAACAAGGCCAAGAGTGCCTCACTAGCCTGTCCAGTGGGATTTAGAATAAGTCCCAACCTCCAGCGCTACTGTTTTTTTAGAATACCTGCAATTTAAACCCCATGAATTCCAAAGGAATACACAAACACTATTTTCCTAGCCTGCTTTTTTTGCCTTCCCTCTTTTTCTCCCTAAGGTATAAATTAATGCAATAGTTTTGCATTTCTAAACACAACCTAATCTAGGACCCCTATGGACTTCAATATGAATTACAGAGGATCAGGTGCAGACCCTCTTCTGGGACAGAGAGGAAAGAAGAGAGAACAGGGAAGGCATTGTGCTTGAACCAGCAGGCAGCAGCTATTTTTCAAATCTGCTTAGGGAAAACCATCCACCAGCAGAACACACTCCAGCCAGCAATATGACAGTGGCTCAGTAAATTAGAGAGACAGCTTCTTCTAGGCAACTTCCAAACAAAAATCCCTCATGCCAGAACTAATTTGTTCTGGTTAATGCACTGTTCTGGGTAAGTCATACTCTAAGAGATAAAGAGAAAAAATAAAGTCCAAAGACATTCTGGCAACAGTGGTAAAAGCATTTCGGTTTGTTGGGTTTTTAACAAAGCAGTATACTCCAAGACTGAAGGGCAATTTCCCGTAAGATTAAAAGGGAAGTATCAGTAACGACACACGAGGTACAAGAGATTACAGAAACAGGTGTCTGTTCACTTGAGTCCATTTTCACCCTCATCCACCTTGTTTGCTCTGGCCCACTCATTCATATCCCTGGATTATCAATCCTGGTTTCCCAGTTTGCAAAGGGCCATGCTTCTCAAACTGGGATCCATAGCGGGGAGAGTAGGGGCACAAAGCAAAGCAAGCTCATGGCCTAGCAACCTGAAGCATTAACTTTACTTGGTGTTGTAAGTACGTAAAAACATTAACGTTGAAAGAAAAACCATACTATGGAGTACACAGAGTAGAACTAAGACTGAAAAGAAATCCTTTGCTTGTGATCTTATGGAAGGACAAAGTAGGAATTGCGTTTCCACTCCTCTGTCATGAGGGGTACCTTTGTGGCAGTCTGAGAAGCACGGTCACAGGAAAGCCTCTAGAGGTTTGTCCTGTCCACCTGAGCCTATTATCCTAGAACCGTACACAGAGTGGAGAGCTTTCTTTCTGGGGGGTGGGCACCAGAATAAGTTTTTGGAGTCAATAAGAATGATGCTGAGTTACATAAATAGTTGCAAATTGAGCAGTTGTCAATAGGTATGTACTGTCACCCCCATTATCATGCATTAGGAAACAGAGGCTCTGTGAGGTTCAATGGTGTGTCCCAGGATGCACCTCCAGTCCATGTGCTCCTCTAACAGAGCTTTGATATGTGTGGTTCTGGCCTGGTCTTGATCATTTGAGGTACAAAAGATTTGGAACATTAACACTACCCTTTTTCATTGTTTATTTCTAGGGCACCTTTGTTTCTTTATTTTTCCTTTTAAATACCAAGACAGGATAAATTTTAGCTCATGCACAAAATATGTAAACACTCAGCAGTCAAAATCCACATGCAGCCCTATCCTGCTCTGTTGTTAATGGTCTCCATTCCTTTAAATTACCTGCATGTATCCTGTTTCAGCTGTCTTTACAGCTGTGTCCACTAGACCTTCCCGGCCAGCCATTGTGTGGAAGAAAAACTCGGTTGGTGTCAAACCAGAATAAAAGCTATTAGCCACAAAGCCTTTGGCAGCTGGAAGCTAAAAAGAGGTAGAAAAAGAAAAATCAAATAAGAAAACAAAGTTCAAGGTTCACCATTACAAAATCCATTCAAATTGGAAAATGCCACACTTTTAAGCTTTAAATACCTGTCTCTTTCATGAGGTGGCAGGCTTAGGTGCTCTCTTTTAAAGGAATAATTTGGCACAACCCAGTCTTACCAAACACAAGGAGAGTGAGGCCCAGCCAGGGCTGGTGCTGGTGCCAATGGCAGACAAGTAGCTCAGGAGAGGGAAACCCAAGCCTGGGTTGCCATCAACAGAGCAGGCAGGTGGCAGTCAAGGCCCCTAGAAGGCATTCCCTGACCGCAGCAACCTGCTTGTTCCCTGAGAAATAATGACTCCCCTACAAATACCCTTCCTGTGGACCAGATCTGACCACCTCCAGAACAGAACCCCATGTTGCTAATGTTTATGTGGTTTCATTGTGGGGAGCTGAAAATGTTCTAATATTAGATTATAGTGATGTTTACACAACTATGTGAATATACTAAATCACTGAATGGGTACACTTTGGGTGATTATCACATGTAAAATATATTTTACACTTTGGGTGATTATCACATGTAAAATATATTTTAATAACACTAAAAAACACATACATATATAAAACACTACGTGAAATGGCCAAATGTCCTTTGATCTGGGTAGGTCTATGTTTCATAGAGGACAATCTAGATGAACAGACCAACCTCTTGTTTCCTTATTTTGTTGAAGGGGGAGCTGCTGTACTCACAGACCTTTCTAGGCAAGCACAGGTTTCCTCAAGTCTAATCTAGCACTGGTCCAGGGACTAAAAAGTCTGAATGCCCCTGGCCTCTCCTCCAAACGAGTCAGGCTGCCTTATAACTGTGAGCCTGAGAAGTCTAGGCAGGTACCATTTCAGTGACCGTTTATGTGCCTGACCTCTAGTGACTTCTGATCTTGAGCAGAGGACCTGAATTGTTCCTGGGACTACCTGATATTGAGATTATCCATTATCTCCGTACAATAGTCCTATCTCTCAGAAATACTGCAATTTCAAGGAGCAGGAGAGACAGGGACATTTGTGCCTTAATGTGAACAACAGGTGACTCTAAAGCCAGAATTTACCAAGTGACCAAATCTAACTTTAAATTCCTTAACTATAGAGTTAATACTTGTCTGCCTCTGAATTTCAGAACAACCTCGGTACAGGTTTGTCTCCCTCTTACACTAGCACCCAAACCACAAAGGTGAATTCAGAAGTCATTTACAAGCTGAGTTTGAGAATTCCAGAGAGTTGAATCTGAAATTTCCTGGTCTGTTTAGTGTGGTTTATACTACCACTATTTAAAAAGCTTCATACTTTTATATGAGTGCCCCCAAAACAAGCATGCTTATTGAATGTATATATAAGGTAAGGACTTGTTTCATTACTTAAGTTGGATGGGAAACTGAAATCTTCCTCCTCAGAGAGAAAATATATAAGGGGGCATTGTCCAAGTTTTATAGCTCTGAGGTTAACAGGCTCCTTGTACGCGACTCAGTTTAGATTGAAGAGGGAATAACACCCCTGAGCAGCACCTGCCCTTAATACAACATCTCTCAGAGTCTACTTGGTTGGCAGCCACAGAGCTTCAATTATTCTCTTCTGCACTGCTAACGATTGTCCTTCAAAGTTCTGCCTGATCCACTACCGCTTACCTTTGAGTGTTTTTCAAAGTGAGGCAAGGACCTGTTTTCAAAGCCATCTGGCACTCGGGAGCCACTGATGGCTTGCTGCCCCACACAGGCAATCATCTGCGATATGTTAATAAAGGAACCTGGGGAAGGAAGTCATGAATGTAACATCCATTTACTGACATAACATTAATTGAAGTGCAAGTAGATCTGTGGGACAAAACAGGACAATACAGCCCAGCTCCTTATCCTTGATAAATTCAGTAACAAGAAAGGCAGGGCTGGGAGAAAGACTTTCAGGTGCACCTTCAAGAAGCAACCAGGTTAGACTTTTGGAAGGCATTATGACTGAAACATAGAAAGGGCTAGGGTGGTGGATTCCAAAGTGAGTGGAAGTGTGGGAAGATGTAGAAACAGGAAAGTATAGGGTATGTACCAGAAGCAAAAGTAGCATATTGTGGTGAAAAGCAGCAAAGGTAAGAGATTGAACTTTATTTCTGTAAAACATGTACAGAATCAAGAGAAGCATGGAGGTTTTGAGCACAGTATCCCGAAACCTAATGCTATGAGGTAAATATGGAATTAAAGCATTTTGCCTTATCAGTAAATATGGCATATTTTAAAAATCCCTACTTTTTAAAAGGCTGCTCTATATCTGCAATGACGTGGTAAAAACAATAAATATTATTTAAAAAGGTTGATTTAAAGTTGTTCAAAAAATACCTTGAAACTCAGAAACTGACATTACCAACAAGTTCCTCTAGAAGAGTTAAACTCCCCAAAATCCAAATAATTTTTTTTCTATATAGAGCTAATCCTTGAACAACATGAGGGTGAGGGGTATTGGCTGCCTATATAGTCAAAAATCCGCACGTAACTTAAGTCAGCCCTCCACGTACATGGATTCCCAACTGCAGATCGAAACTAATTGGTTAAAAAAAAAAAAAAAATCATTACGTAAGTGAACCCACACAATTCAAACCTGTGTTGTCAAAGGTCAACTGTAAATGACTTAAAAAGATATGCTTTAATAAACAAAAGGTCTACTTGAAGTTACAATTCTTCCTTTTTCCAGAACAAAACCCATATGGAGAGGCAAATGATGGCGGCAGTCAGAGAGCATGCTCACCTTTGGAGCCACACAGAGCCATGGTCAGGGGACTGTTGCTCTTGTCCAGCTCCCGGAGGCAGGCACTGCCGGCATGATCACGGATCACTGACAGCTCCTTCAGAATCAGAGCCTGGTGGGAGAAGGGGCGATGTATGGTGGAATCACCCTCATGGGCTCTGATCGCAAATGTACAATCTGATATTTAAGGAAACTTGAAAATAATTTAAGAAAGATGTCAGATTCCCAAAAGATAGAGGTTTCAGAGCCTTAGAAGATCAGGATGCCATACACACACACACACACACACACACACACACACACACGGTTCCAAAATCAGTGTGTAAGGTAAAAATCATTAATAACAAAACCTTGGATAATCCTTTAAATGGTAATAAAGTAGAATGCAAATGCCTTTGTGTACAGGAACCTAACCCATACAACAAACCATCTGCATCTATATTACTCTGTATATACATGTATGCCTAAATAAATTTATACAGTGTGAGATAATACTTGTAATATTTATAAAATTTGTCTATTTTTTTTTTTTTCCAAGAACACATCCAAGTTCCCACAAGTTAACTGTGTAATGGGGATGAGTCTACAGGAATATTCTAGCCCATGAGCTTATCCAGATTGTCATTCCTCAACTCACAACTTAGGATGCTGAATCACTCAGGAGTTATGATTCTGTTAAAAATGAGTGCTTGGCCCTGGCTGGTGGCACAGTGGATAAGGCACCGGCCTGTGAACCCAAAGGTCGCTGGTTCGATTCCCAGCCAGGGCATATAACCAGGTTGTAAGCCAGGTCTCCAGCCAGGTCCATAGCTGGAGGCAGGTGAAACGCAACCATACATTTATGTCTCTCTCCCTCTCAGCCTCTCTCCCTTCCCCTCTTTCTAAAAATAATGAAATAAAATCTTTAAAAAAAAAAAAAAATGAGTGCTGCTCAGGCCTCAAGTAATTTTCTAGGTGAGAAACACCCATTTCTTTCCCTTCGACACTTAAATGAAACTAAAACTGAGCTAATAAGGGTGAATACCTGATGCAACTGTTTTTAAAAAATTCACTTTATCAGAAAATTTCTTATTGCTTAAAGGGCCTTTCTTCTATACTTAGGCAAGTTCAGCCCTCAGCCCAGGGTACCTGGGAAGAAGGGGGCCAGGCAAACCTATCGTAGTTAAGACTGCTGGTCCCGGCTGCTTCAGAGAAATTGCGGGGCTCTCAAAGGATGGTGGCAATTCTGTTCCTAACATGTCTGGTCCTGTTGTCAGCTAACCTAGTTTCAAATGTGAAGGAGTGGGACAGCAATCTGGTGTATGACTCTCGACATGAATTTCCCATCTTCTGTATCCAAGTTTCTTTCAAGACCATCCATTTAAACAGCTGTAGTGCTAGCTCTAATCGAAGGATGTTGGAAATAGAAAAGGCAGAACACTAAGTACCTGCCCCAGAAGGGGTTCAAGCGTGGTATTGGAACAAGAGCAGCCCCTTGTGGCCAAATAAACAGACAAAGCTGTGTTTTTATCACCTAGAATGTGGTGAAATGGGTGTAAGGGATCTTATTGAAGGCCTTCCCCTCAAACAAATGAAAACACACACAAACAGCACCAGGCCAAGACAAGGCTGAAGCCACTGCCTTTACTTCCCGCCCACCTGTTAACTTCTCTTCATCCTCTGAACATGCAGTGGTTGAACTGATGGACCCAAAGAGTCAGCTCACCTCCAAAGTCTCCTCAGCAGTGCAACCAGGTTGCTGCTGCAGCTTGCCTGTGTTTAGGGCTTCGATGTACTCATCACATTTTTTGTAGCCGGCATTCAGCAACTCATACTTGGCCTTTAGCAGCCCTTGACCAGGTGTGACATCACCAATCCCAATTGAGAATCCACGGTTTGCTGTAGAATAGTTAGCAGGTAACGCAGGAGAGTCACGAATGTCAGTCAACTTACTATGTGGAAACAAGTTTATAACTTCAGAGATTGTGCCAAAGTTTGATTAAATTAAAACTTAGCCCTGGTTCGGTAGCGCAGTTGGATAGTGTCATCTCAATGCACCAAGGCTGTGGGTACAATCCCCAGTCTGGGCACACACAAGAATGAACAAATGATTACATGGATGGGTGGAACAACCAATTGATGTTTCTCTCTCTCTAAAAAAAAATCAATTAAGAAAAAGAAAAACTTATTGTATTAGTTCCTAGGGACAATCACAGCTAAGAGGCACTAATTCCTCTCAGAAACCTTACAACTTAGTGGAGTGGGAAGCACGGTGATGTCCCCACTAACTATAATAGAAAGAAGATTACCATTAAATGCCAGAGAGCAACCTGAGAAAGCCAGCTATGGAAAGTGAACCATCTGGCTTCTGGTTCTAAGATAGCATCATGGGGGCCAAGGTTCTGCTCCACAACCCCAAATCCTGGTTTCTCTTTTCAGAAATCATTTCAAAACACAGAGAATAAGAAATAAACGTAAACTCCACCTTGATGGAAGTATGCACCATCAATAACCTGAACCCTAACATATGTAGGAAGTGAATGGATGAGAGGTGGGAAGTAAGATGCTTGAAGGTGGCTATGGAACTGAGGACCAATGGAAAGGCTCAGAAACTAGACCACAGTCTTAAGTGCTGGAAACGGAGAAACCCAGTGTGAAGTTTGCATAAAATATAGGCCCCAGGCCCTTACCCCTGTGGGAGAAGAGAGCTTACTACCCTAGAAGTGGAAGGAGAGAGACTCTGTACTGGGAGAGTAAAGTGAAGACAAATGGGGATGACTGAAAATCAGGCACTGAGGGGAAGTCTTCATATTCCATGGCTAAGATTCCTTAGTCCCTTTCCCTGTCCAGCTCCCAGATTCTCAGGAACAAGATCTCTATCCTTGGGAAGGAGGTTGAGATAGAAAGATGTCTGTGGAGAACATTACTAACAGGGATATTTGGCAGTTCCTTACTCAAAAAACTGGTTTCTAGCTCAATTAAGGAACCAAGAGGCCTATCAGCCAATAAGCACCATTTACAATCATTATTTTAGTACCTTACTCATAAAATATGAATGATAGCCAAGGAACCAGATTATTTGTGGAAAAGTCTTTACCATGAAAGACAGAAGACAACAAACACACAGATAAAAAGAAACCAAAAGACTACTCAGGAAGCAAATAAAATAAAACTCAGTAATATTCTCTCAGTGATAGAGAAGATGTATCTGGGCAGCAAGCACAGGAAGCCTTAAGAAAGGAAAAGGAAGAAATGAGCTATTGTGGGTGAGAACAGTAGATGAGAATTAAATATATAATAGTAAAAAAAAAATGAACAAGGAAAAGAACACAAAATCAGAGTCAATACAGAAGAGCTAGTGGGCAGTTAACAGAAATTTCAAAATAAATAAATAAATAAATAAATAAAGACAGGAAAAAAGAAAAGAAATAAAGAAGAGAAAATTATCAGAAAAATAATACAAGAAAATTTCCAGAACTGAAGGGCACATAGTTGCAGATTAAGAGGGTACAGAATGTTCAGCACAATGAATCTAGAACACCCATGTCAAAGATGTACCAGTGAATTTTCAGAATGCCAAGAACAGAGAGGATTCTTAAAAGCATCCAGAAAAAAAAGACAATTCAAATACCAAAACTTGCAAATAAGAATAGAAATACACTTTAATAACAACCCTGAAAGCTAGACAGAGCAATAATTTCAGAATTCTGAGGGAAAATAATTTTCCATTAAAAATTCTATATCCAGCCAAATAATCAACTGTAAGAGTAGACTAAAGATGTTTTTGAACAGCAAAAATTGCTTGACTCATGGTATGCTCAAAATATGAAGAAAAGGAAATAGAACAGTGCAAAATAGTGGGAAAATACTGAGTATGTGGTACGGCTGAATCATGGAAGGCCCAGAGGGCTACTGTGAGTGCATAAGAACCTTGGAAGCAGCCCATGAAAGGCCCTTTATGTACTACAACCCTATCTGGTAGTCAACAGGGAACCACTAAAGATTTTGAGAAGAGACTAAAAAGCAAATTCAAATCTGCAGCCAAATTAATCAGTATCTCGTTAATTTTGTTAAGAAAAGCATAAATCATGGCCCTGGCTGGTGCCACAGTGGATAAGGCACCGGCCTGCAAATCCAAAGGTTGTTGGTTCGATTCCCAGCCAGGGCACATAACCAGGTTGCAAGCCAGGTTTCCAGCCAGGTCCGTAGCTGGAGGCAGGTGAAAGGCAACATACATTGATGTCTCTCTCCCTCTCTCACTTCCTCTCTCTATAAAATAATATATTTTTAAATAAAAGCATAAATTGTTAGCTTGGAATAAGTATCCTTTTCTGTGTGTGTATATGCGTGTGGGATGGGAAGAAGGACACAAAATAACAGCAGAAAGACTACTTAAAAAACTCCAACAAATACAGTAATAATACAAGGATACTGAGATACTACTCACAGAGGTAGACAGGAGCCAGCCTGGCAAGCCGTGACATGGCATCAGCAGCTTCATTCTGCCCCCAGTCTCGCAGCAAAATGTAGAAAATATTGTTCTTAGATCCTGACCCCAGTGTTCCTTTGTCCATGCTGCCACTCATCAACTCACTGTTCTGGATATTAACGTCTGGAAGGATAATAATGATCATGCATTTAAACAAACAATATGCTTTGCCTCATTCCAAAAAGAATGAGGTAGTTGAGAAAATGTGTTACCATATGGGAAGTTAAAGCAAACAGAAATTCTCCTCAATTTTTTCTTGGGGAGGGAAGAAGGAGGGAATTTAGCAACCTTTAAAAAGCATGAAAGGCCCTGTTAGTTATCTTACAGAGCTAACTCTGAAATGGACTAGTTGACCATCTTTCTCTTCACTTGTGAACTGTGAATGACAATATCATACCCTTGTCATCTTTATGTCATGAGGATTATTTTGGGCATCAATGGAATCATGTACAGCAAAGCGCTTTAAAACCAAAGTGTAAAGCACTATGTTATTCACCTAAGATATTGAAAACTAACAGTGGATCATGAAGAGCCTATTCAATTAAAAAAAATGAAATTCTTATCTAGAAAGAAACAAAACACAACTTACAACAACAAATCAAAATATCTACAAAACCAGGGAGTCTATTTACAAAGGAATGGTTATTTTTCTGAAAAAAAAAAAAAAAAAAAAAAATTCAGTGGTCTTAAGACATTTCACCTTCATCGTGACAGTAGAAACCTTATTCTTTGGGAAGACACTACGGTTTATTTCTTCAGTATAGAGTCCTAGAAATCCATTTCTTGTCAGAGGCCTTGCTAGCAAAGCCCATTCTTGTTAGCAGTTGGGGGTGAACTAAGGAGTTCATGCCAGGAAGTCAGTGTTGGCTCAATGGCATTGATCTGTGGAACATACTTTGGGTTGAATTAGCTGAGATGACTCAGTAGGCTTGCACTTAAACACTCTTATTACACCTTATCTTCGTGTTGTCAGAAAATCCACTGACCAGGTGAGGCAGGTAAAAACAATTGGTCTTTTCTGTTATACTTTTCCATCATGCTTTTAGTCAATTAACACATTTTTGGACATAAAATAGTAAGTTACATGCTTTAAGTAATGAGACCCTTGATGATGGAAAAAATAAAAAAACAAAAAAGGCAGAAAAAAAGAAATTGCATTAAATGACAGACACTTAACCAGTCAACCCTATAAATTTAAAGAAACGCAAAATGAAAATAAAGACAGAAACTAGTCACTGAAGATACAAAGCATGTGGAGAAGAACATTCTAATCACCAGATCATCTGTGTACAGGATCTCTACCTTTTAGAGAAATGGAAAATCACACCAGCTACATTTCCTGAAGAACAAACTTCCCACCTAAGATTAAGGCCTTAGAGAAACACCAAATTTGCTCACTCAGTGAATGGTAAATTATCAGTCACTTGCTTTTCTGATGCCCTTCCCCCTTCCCATTGCTTTAACTCACAGGAATCATTGACACAGAGATCTTCTCCTTTGCCACAGTACTGCTTGCCCTTGGTTCGAAGGTTGGCCCTCACTGGACTGTCATCACTAGGTCTGAGGATAACACTGAAGATCTGCTTTCCCGTCCACAGGGTGACAGGCTGAAAGGGGAAAGGAAGCTGCAGCATAAACTGGCCAAGCCTAGTCTCAACCACCTTTCACGTAAATGAGGCATGACTGCAACAATCACATGCAAACCCAGTACCACAGATGGACACACACAGTCCCTGCACAAACCTTTAATATTGTAGGAGGCGGGAGGCGAACTTTAACTTTCTCATCCTTTCCAACCAATATTGAAGCAATGATTTGGCAAGCCTTGGCTCGGTCAAAGAAAGTGTCCTTAAGAGTAAGGAGGTAGGCACCTAAAAATGTTAACACACACACACACACACATACACAGAAGAGGGCTTTAAACTGTGAGAAAATCACATTTAAATTTTAAAGTAAATATGACGATTACTATAAAAGTGACAAAACATGCAGCTGCCCGTTGGCTCTCTCCTCCAACTAGAGTCTAAGCTCCATAAGCGAAAGGACTCATTTACCTCTGTGTTCCCAGTGTTTAAAAAAAGGTCTGGTCTCTGATAGAAGCTCAATAAATGCTTGTTGATTCAATGAATAATCAACCAATACAAAAAAACATCTCAAGTAGATTCACAGTTTAGCTTAGTAAACAAACAATAGAATTAAATACAGGCAATTACAAAGATTTTTCAAGTTTTCACATAAAACCATTGTGTGTTCCAGTCTCCTTTCAAGTGAATTTCACAAACTTACCTGTTAGAAAATCCTGAATAGCAGCAATTAGTGGTTCTCCATTCCTTGGAGTCACAAGATTTGCTTTGGTCTGAAGGAAAAATAAATACAGTAAGTTAGTCATTCTTGGAGGTATGATGCAGTCCAAAGATCTAAATGTTAAGGCTGAGAAATGGAAGCCAAAGGCCTTAATCCCAGCCTTGTGACTAATTTCCAGTTTCTTAACCTGTCGAGAGGGGAGAAGAAATACTAGCAAGATAGACCTCAGAGGTTCCTACCGCCACTAAATAAAACAGAGTGAAGTTGTTTTGGATTTCTGTAAAGAACTCTACCATCCAAAACCTGACTGTTATTAATAAATCCACTTCTCAAAAAAAATTCACTTTTATGAATGAATAGTACTGTTATCTTTGAAGTAAATCAATTCCATCATTCTCCACAATGATGGCAGAACTGTGAAATTTCTCCTAAGACATTAAGTTCTAACAATAGGATTTAACTATAATTTTATGAGTGCCATATTGTGAAGGAAAGGATGCTAGCTGTTCACTGCGTAGGTACATTTACAGAAGACTCCGTGTGTCAGAGTGATCTGCTCAGCTCCTGACATGGATGTACTCATGTGAACTCGTGGGTATTCTGGGCCTCCTCTCACTGAGTGAAAGGACCTCCAAGGAGGGTCTTCTTCTGAGTGATCCTCCAGTTGGGCAGGAAACAGCTATTCACTTCTGGTTCAGAGAATTTCTCTGGGGTGGGGTAGCAAGTGGTCTGGGGTGGAAACAGAGTATGAGAGACTGAGATGCACATATTTTTTAAAAGGTTCCTGGGCAATTTGGGATACATTCAAGCTAGAGTCCACCCTTGTCCACTGAGACAGGACTGCTGAATCAGTGCAGTAGGTAATCTTCTCACATGAAATTGAGAGGATTTGTCTAGATAATAACTATGGATTCTTCAAACCCAACATCCTTTAAGCCTATGTTTTATTGTTTTCATTAAAAAAAAATATTATTTTTAGAGAGAGGAAGGGAAATAGGCAGAGGGGGAGAGAGACATCAATGTATGGTTGCCCTTCACCTGCCTCCAGCTACAGAGCTAGCTGGAGACCTGGTTATGTGCCCTGGCTGAGAAATGAACCAGCAACCCCTGGGTTTGCAGGGTGGCGTCCCATCCACTGTGCCACCAGCCAGGGCCTTATTGTTTTCATTTTTAACCAATGAAGTATGTTGCTAAAAAAAAAAAAGAAAAGAAAAATAAGAAAAAGAAATAGGTCACTATAACAAAATAAAATGTTTAACAAAATGGATTTATGACAGCAAATTCAATGGCAAAATCTAACTGGCTATAGGCTTATAGCTATTTTCACTAGTAAAATTCTAAACATTAGTTTTAATTACAAAAATATATATATCCATTATAAAAAAAAATCTAAAAACATAGACCATGATGCCCTGGCTGGTGTGGCTCAGTGGAATAAGCATCAGTCTACTAACTGAAAGGATGCTGGTTCAATTTCCAGTTAGGGCACATGCCTGGGTTGCAGGCCAGGTCCCCAACTGGGGGTGTGCGACAGGTAATCAATCAATGTTTCTAAGCCCCCTTTCTCCCTCCCTTTCCCTCTCTCTAAAAATAAACAAAAGTAAAATCTTCAAAAACAAAAACAAGCAAAACAAACAAAAAAAATCCCCAAAACCCTCAATGTGTCAACCTGCCAAGCTAAAAAAAACTCCTGTTTTAAGATTTCGGTATATAACCCTTTCAACTTTTTGCTATAAACATCTTTAAAAACATAGAAGTACTTATTTACCAAACAACCATGTAATCAACTGTATCATAATTTTTAAGGGTCACAAAAGGTTTCATTACATGACTGTGACATACTTAATTTAACCAATTTCTTATTGGTGGACACTGCCTGTGTTCTATTATGGCAAGTCATTATTTCCTCTGAAGAACTTACTAGCAATGAGAAGGCAAGTCAGGAAGAATGATTGTATTGATCTATTCACTCTTTGACTATAGCAGTGCAGAACAAGAACTCATTAATGATTATCTATCCTCCATCAACCACACATCATCAACCATTTTGTCTTCTCTTATCATCCACCAGTTCCCAACACAACACTCATCACCACTGCTACAGATACAGAGTCTTAGGAGAAAACTGGCTATATCTTATTCCCCCAAGTGCAACTGTACCACAGGGCCTTTGTACCTACTGCTCTTCTTCTTAAATTTTTCTTTCACTGACAGTCCCATTTCTTTCAGAACTTGGCTCATCTGTTATCTTTCTAGTGGCTCTCCCAGATTATCCTAATGTAAAACATAACTCTTTTCATTCTTTCTTCCTTATCCTGCTTGATTCTTTTTTTCCTTGCACTTATAACCACCCAACATATATATTTGTTTATTCTCCATCTTGCCCCACTTGAACAGGAATGAAAGCAAGAATTTGACTTTCTTGTTCACTGTTATATTCCTAGAAGAGTGCTTGATACACAGTAGCGCTCAATAAGCACCAACTAACTAAGCTTAAAAGGCCAAGGAGTATAACAGAATAATTCAGAAGAAGATTCTAAATGCACAAAGATGGTCCTTGAGGGATTAATTCTCAAAGTAAAACAAGAAAAACATCTTAAATTTTTAATAGAGGGTAAATCATGATACACTAACTTGATGAAATACTGCAAAGCTATTACAATCAGTCATGAAGACTCCATAGCAAATTGTTTATAATATGTTAAGCAGAAAAAAAAGGAAAACAAAGGGCTATGTAAACCATGACACCAGTGACCTAAACATATGGTTAGAAAACAAACTAATTAGAGGTTAAAATAAAGAAAGCTATAATATGTAGAAACTTTACATTATTTAAATAACTTCCATTATTATGCTAAAATGTTTAAATAAGATTCAATTGTTTTTTAAGGTTTATTTATTATTTTTAGAGAGAGGGGAAGGGAGAGAGGGAGACAGACATCATTGTATGGTTGCCTTTCACCTGACTCCAGCTACGGACCTGGCTGGAGACCTGGCTGGAGACCTGGTTATGTGCCCTGGCTGGGGAATTGAACCAGTAACCTTTGGGTTTGCAGGCCGGCACCTTAACTACTATGCCACCAGCCAGGGCTGGATTCAATGTTTTAAAAAGTTGAAGATCTCAGTCTATTTTAGCATATACATTTCCTAGAATTATTAAATTCTCCAAAGGATAATTTAAGCATGTATATACAAAACATAATATATTAAATACTTTATTATTTAGAAAAGATGTGCCAACTCCTGCCACGAAGAACCCTGGCAAGGGCCATGAATGCAGCCCTCATAGATTTTGTTTTATTTATTTAAAAAAATATATATTTTATTTATTATTTTTAGAAAGAGGGGAAGAGAAGGAGGCAGAGAGGGAAACAGACATCAATGTATGGTTGCTTTTCACCTGCCTCTAGCCACAGACCTGACTGGAGACCTGGTTCGCAACCTTGTTATATGCCTTGGCTGGGGAAATCGAACCTGCGACCTTTGGCCCTCATAGATTTTAATAGTCTTTACTGTACAATCAATACTAACACTCTATACCAAAACTCCCAGAAATGGGAGTGTTTTTGGAGGAAGAAAGTCTTACAACCAGAAGACACATCGGTTCATAATACAGAAAACTAGAGTACTGAAAAGACAAAGACCTAAATTCTTACAGAGGTAAGAGCCCTCTGTAGCAGATACCACAGGCCACCATGCCATGGCTGGGCTCAGGAGTGAACAGTACACCCGGTGCAACAGTTAGAGCCCATAAGCAAGCTCCTCAAGAACAGGTATCTGCCTCACTCATCACTGAACAACCCTAGTATCTAATGGCATTCCTTACCTGTTAATAAAATAAAATGGTGATAAAAGTCATCACAAAAATGACTGTTGAGTATGCTCTTTAGAAGACAAAGAGGCATGTAATATACTTTGGGAAGGTTTCCAGTCAGAATGTTCAATAAAATATATTGCTACATTCTTGTCTCATCTTTTTATAACTGGTAATCATGTATACATTTTCTCTTAGGAACCCACACTAGGTCAGGAAACATCAATTCCCCCAGTAAGCACCTATTATAGGCACTCACTCACTTATATATATTATATGGTGTTTTCCAACAGGGCATGATCCCCTTTCCCTTTTTTTATGGAACTAGAAACTGGGCTGTACCACTCTACATACCCCCATTAGAACAAGGGCCTCTGCTTTAGCTTCTTCTGTTTGAGGAAGATGAAGATTCATTTCATCGCCATCAAAATCTGCATTGTAGGGTGTACACACACACTCGTTAAATCTGAAGGTCCGATGGGGTTTGACCCTGGCCTGTGGAACACAAAACAAGAGAAGATCTTAGTCATTTATCCAAAAGCTGCTTAATTTCAAAACATTAAAAACTGGCTTTACAGAAAACTGAGGAATTCAGATTAAGGAAATAAATTTCTGGTGTGTTTTGCTAAGTGATGCATGTCATTTGTAGACTCACTCATCAATGCCAATACAGCAAACCTGTTTTAACGCCACAAGGCAAACACCAACACTGCAGCCATGTGAAGGGGCTCCCCTGGTCAATGACATAGTAGTTTGATATTAAAAAGATTTATAGCAGAAGCTGATTAAAACACACTGACAGATATAACTTCATTTGTTTTTTCCCCACAGGCTGGCTCTAGTACACTTTGTTGTCTTTAACGTCACTTGGAACAATTTCGTTACATTGTATTGTGTACATTCAAAAACCAGTCAAAATTGGTGAATTTTTGTGGAGCCATTTTATATTGAAGATGGGAGTAAATACACAATATTTTCAGCATATCATGTTTTACTATTTCAAGAAAGGTAGAAAATGTAACTGAAATGCAAAAACACGAACAAACAAACAAAACGGATTTGTGTAGTACATAGAGAAGATTTGGATGTGTCAAAAGTGGTTTGTGAAGTTTCGTGCTGTAGATTTCTTGCTGGACAAATGCTCCACTGTCAGGTAGACCAGTTGAAATTGCTAGCAATCAAATGCGCACATGAATTGGGAACAATCAACATTATACCATGTGGGAGATAGCTGACATACTCAAAATATCAAAATCAAATACTTTATAAGTATTGGGAAAATGAAAGATGTGTCTTAATTTATAAAAAAAAGTAAACAAGACCTGGCTGGTAGCACAGTGGGTAAGGCGCCGGCCTGCGAACCCAAAGGTTGCAGGTTCGATTCCCCAGCCAGGGCACATAACAAGGTTGCAAACCAGGTCTCCAGTCAGATCTGTGGCTGGAGTCAGGTGAAAGGCAACCATACATCGATGTCTCTCTCCTTCTCTGCCTCTCTCCCTTCCCCTCTTTCTAGAAATAAT
>PVIW01002743.1:110155-201176 GCA_004026585.1 Noctilio leporinus | reverse complement strand
ATTGAAACTGCAAGTTAAATTCTGGAGAGTGAGGAGGCAATTCAAGTATTAACACAGGTTCTTTTATGTATATGTGATCATTTACTAATGTTAAGTTAGTCTTTGGTAGGCTAGCATGGATTATTCAACTACCGTTTTGTATTATTATCAATGTGGAGTTCTGTTTTGTGGTTCAGAGACCAAATAAAACATTTTCTTAGCGAAAAAAAAAAGAAATTTTTCTACCCCCCAAACGCAATGCTCCATTAAAAAACTAACCTAACAATTCATAAATTTGTTTTTCTCTCAACAGGAGACAGAATAATCCCATTGACAAGTTACCAAGTAGTGACTAGAGTAACCAGTATCAGAGGAAGGGGAAGGCAGGGAGAGAATATAAAACAGGTAAGAGAAAGAAAAACACCCACATTTCTTATTTAGAATTAGCTCAGACTTCCTGTGTTTGCCACTGAGTAAGCTTAATAGTTCAGAGCAATTCAGTGGCTTTAGAGTCATGAAGTCTGTACCTGTGGTTCTTGATTTGTAAAATGGAGTAACAGCTGTTATATATAAGATTACTATTAAAAAAAAAGATGACTATAAAAAAGATGGTCAGCCCTGCCTGGTGTGGCTTAGTGCCAGCTGGAGTACCAAAGGGTCCCTGGTTTGATTTCTCAGTCAGGGCACATGCTTGAGTTGCAGGCCAGGCCCCCATTTGGGGACGCACAAGAGGCAATAACACACTGATGTTTCTCTCTCTTTCTCCCTCCCTTCCCCTTTTCCTAAAAATAAATACATAAAATCTTTTTTAAAAAGATAAAGAAATTAAAAAAAAAAACAAAAAACGATGTCTGTACAAGCACTTTGAAAACTGGAGTTCTGAAAAGCAAAGCACTATTTTTTAAATGTAATATGTTAACTTAGAATGCTGTTTGGTTGTATCTCATAATGGAAAAGCTAACGTAGAACAGTACACATGCATCTCACTTAGAGGTAGAAGAGCAGGAGAGCAACTGGACCCATGTGCACGCTACGTTAATGCACCAAACACTGAAATTAGCAGCCAATTCTTAATTGTGCCTGTTTATGTAATTGACTATGTGCATATGATTTAAAGACTTAGTTTTATAGTGTTTGCCTCTAAAGTTATTTGAAATACAAAACTAATTAACTAGAATGTAACTCTAGTAAAACTCCCAAATGTGGGCATGGAAAGGAAAAGAAAAATGAAGTTAATAGATTATTCCCTAAATTACAAAACTTAGCTTATACTTGCTTATTTCCATATAATAGGCATTCACATTTACACTACATCTATTTATACCTTACTATTACCAAACTTTTTACTGACTAATGCAACAAAAACCACTAATAACAAACTACTGTTTACATGACTTTGCTATTACAAGTATGCCCTTTCAGTCATACATGTCTAGAATGACTGCTTTAAGAGCAAGACTAACTTTCCACTTATTGAATGTTTGCATTTATGACAGATTTTCTAGACAGATGCTCAAATTAGCTACCCACTGCAGAATCATCTGCGGAGGTTCTTCTAAATATGCAGCGCCTGAGCACAATGATCTAAAGAGCTCTGAAAATGTTTCTGACAGAAAAGAGACAGTGCAAGATTTCAGGGTAAAGTAAAAGCAGCAAATTTTACCTGACTTAAACAGTTAACATAAAGTAGCAGAAAGCACAGATTTAATTCATGTACACTCTGCAAGTGTAACCTTTTAGAAACAATTTTAAACACCCAATGGGTCAAATGCTTGTTCTGCTCCAGCAAGAGGCTGGTGGTAAGGGCTGACAGGAGTGGGCAGGTCAGCCTTCACAAGCACATACACATCAAGTCCACAAACGAAAGATGAGCTACACAAAGCTGCATCTGACAACCTGCAGTACAGGTTTTGTACTGCTAACAAGAGTTGACACAAAGTCTGACTACAATATACCAAACAGTGAACTGAATTCGTATTACATTTTCATAATATGAAAATATAACTCACAGCTTTATATATAGATTCAAACTGCCCATCGTTTAGAATAAATTTTCATTAATTTTAGGTTAAAAGTAATTAAAATGAAAGATTAGTATATCATAGCACAATAACAAAAAACACTTATAAAACATACTTACTAACTGTGCACCTCTATTTTGCCATCCCCAAATAACACCATCTTCTGCAATTGGTAACTGATAAGGGAGCTTTTCCATCCAAAAGGGAGAGATCTCGAAGTCTTGTGGCTGACTGTGCAGGTACCCACTAAGTATCTGTTCATCTTCTAGTGCACCCTTCACAACTGTGTTCGTCCATAGGCAGCCCACAGGATATATATAACCATCTGCCAAGCTTTCAGAAAACATTTGATTTGCCAACTCTCCTAATGGGTAATAAGAAAGTTCATTCAAAAACTGGGGGTACAATTCCTCTGAGAAGCTCTGCAAACTCTCCTTTAAAGGACTTTCAGATGTCTTTACAGTGTCTTCTGACAGTGATAAAACATGGTCCTCACTACGTGGTACTATTATTTCTTTGCCATCACCTGGCATGACAGGAATTGCCTGTAGCACACTGTGAGGAACAGCTGTCTGTCTGACCACTTGGGCAGGATCCACACCACCCAAGCAAGAATATCCAGCAAGAGTGTCACATAACTCCATTTCTCCAAAATATACCCTTGAACTTCCCACAAAACCCACTTCGCCGTTTAATGTAGGTCTTCTAACTGTAGCTGTGGCATTTCTTTGTGTGAAGTGGTGTGCACATCTGCTTGTCCAACATGGACCTCTACAGTAGCTGCTGCTAGAGTCATTGTCGTCTTTCTCCCTGTAAAGTTCCTCTTCCACCTCTTCCCCGATCAGTTTCGGTTTGTGCCTTATCGTTGCATCAGTGCCTAAGGCATCAGAGACCTCAGGGGACATGCAGGAAACCTGCTCCTGTCCTGGACTTTCACCACAGTTACAAGAGCTGGTCTCGTCTGCTCCAGCAATCTGCACATCTGAACTTGCAGGTGGTACAAGGTGAATATCTTTGTGTCTGTAAGTTTCATGGTTCTCTATTTGATTTTTTTCAAAATCAGGGGCTTTTGTCATACTAGAACTAACACAAGCCAGTAAATCCTGACCAGATACTACCTTGCATTTCAGTGTATTTGTTTCCCAGTGAAAGACTGTTTTAGAGTCTAACTTGATATTTTCTATGTTATTTTTACTTGTCTCTCTGTGATTAGCCTTTAGTGGTTGTTTTCCACCATCTTCTAGTTTGTGAGGGCCACTGCCTGAGCTCTTCACACACAGTTCATCTTCTGTTTTATTATGCAGGTCTGTTTCACTCTCTTCTTCTTCAGTGCCGGTGAAAACAAAAGCAGAGGACATAAAGTTATTCTGAACACACCTGGGGCCATCAGGAGTCTCATGGTTCGGGGGCACTTCCTGCACACTCTTGACATCTGGGATATCTGTTCTTTTACATAAGTCCTCCACATTTGTTGTTTGCACTGTGCAGGTTAAGTCATAGACCTGGGCCTGGGCTATGCTGGTCCCAGTATCTGCATGCAGATCTTCCTGACTCAAAGATTTCCTTTCAAAAGCCCTCTTACCAGGATCCTCATCTTCAAAAATGCTCATTTCACCCTCATCTTGATAAGATGAACTATTTTCAGGCTGCAAAGCAAATTCTCCTTTGCTCACAAGCTGAGTGCTCCCCGTTCCCAGGCTGTGATCACCATTGCACTGCCCCTCCATCGTCACCAGCCCCAGGTGTTCAGGTCTGGGATCATCATGTCTGTTAGGAGCTGCTTCTTGGAAATTAGGGTGAATAGGAAGACACTCATTTCCAAAGCTCACTGAAGTGATGCATCTTTTTGAGTTGTCTGATCTGTTAACATCTAAATTGGAACAATCACTGTCTTTTAGAGAGTTTATACAGTTCTCTCCTTCCTTTTCAGAGCTTAAACTCTGATCTACACTAGCTTTTACAGCCCCAGATTCAACATGTTGTTCAACACTGGAAGTACCATTAATTAGATTAACATGTGAGTCACCCAGTGGACTGACTAGTGCTGAACTACGGCTCTCTCCTTTAGGTATGGCACACAGGCATTCTAGTGAGTCAGTGTCTATGCTAGTATCTGACTTGGGTATTCTGCCAAACTTAAGTAATGCACCACTTTCTGTGTAATCTTTATAGAACCCAGTGTAAGTGCCTGCCCTTAATGACTCAGCCTGCATGTCACCAGTGTTTACTTTACAATATGGGGCACTGTCAGTCAAAAATTCAGAACTAGGCCTAGTTTTCTCATTAGAGACTTCCTTCACTTCAGTAGGACCCAGCAAGCTGTGAGGGGACAGCTCTTCCTGCACTGCCTCCAAGTCCCCCAGACCTTGGGCAGCATTATCTGGTGGCCAGGCCCCTCTACAAACCCCCTCAAAAGTGACAGCTGAGCAGCTCTCTTCTGTTGCAGCTGCTCCACACCTGCGTGCACACAGCTTATCATTACTGTCCAGGCTACCAGGCTCTACAACAGAGACACTACACAACTTATTCTCTCTTGAATTCCAGCATCGTTTGTGATCCACACAAATGGGGTTTACACTCTCCATCACCCTATCAGACACACCTAAAGTTTTATTCTCACCACCGCAACTGATGTAAATACTTTCTGCAGTTTCTTTCTCTAAGACAGAGTTTTTACAAGTGATGAAGTGATGGCACAGACAGTTATTTACAAGGGCTTTTTGCTGAATGCCCTTGTCAGAAGGCCCTGGGACATATGAAAGACACTCGTCCTCTTCAGAGCCAGCACCTGCAGAGAAACCCGGTGTACCATCGGTGTCCACACACACAGTCTTGCAGATACTCTCACAGGCCTGCTCAACAGCAGTAGTACCTAAATTCTTGTCAGTCTCATTTAAATTTTCATACCTAGCTATAAACTTATACATTAAAGAAGAAATAGAGTTGAACGACTGTCTCAGTCTGTGAGCCCGTTTGTGACCAGACCTCACCAACACCCTTGGCCACATATCAGCCCCAGCAGCTGCCCTGCTGGCTCCATGTTCAACACTGCACAGCTCCTCATCTTCTAGTGTATCAAATAATGCAGATAAAGTTTTACTTATCTTATTCTCCGGTTCTTTCTCCTCCACAGATTTTTGTAACAGGCCAGTTTTTTCATTGTCATTGTCACCACTTAATTCTTTGCTGAAACAACAGCCCATGTTCAAAAGTTCAAACACTCACAATCACAATGCCTGTCGCTGTCTAAGCTCCACAAGAGTGCTTCATACTAACTCGCCATGGTTTCTGATGAGAAGCCAGCACCCAGACACCAAAAATAGCCCCTTGCACAGCAGTCACATGTCCCCGCCACTCAAATCCAAAATCCTAATTACAACAGTCCCTGCCTAACACCATCCCACTTACTCCATGCACTAAAACCCAAACAACACATGGAACCAGAAGACTCATAACAGCAACAAAAAATTTTCATATTATGCCTCTTACTCTCGTAAACTCAATTAAAAAATAACTAGTATTAATATTCTAGCCTGAAAAAGGAAGTTCAGACCGCTGCTTTGCCCATTGTCGTAGCATTCTCTGAACTGTATTTCATGAGATGATGGCAACCAAAGAAGGTAGCTTATATAGTCCCCCTAAAGGAAACAAAAATAAAAGTTTGCTCTTCAAAAGTTACAGGTACTTATAACTAATTTTCTGCAAGATTTAACAGCTGTGGATGTTGAGGAATAAAAGTGATAGGCACAAAATTGTAATGGTGTCTGTTAGAGATGCATGCTAAAATATTTATGGTCAATAGCACATGTATAGGATTTGCTTTATTTAAAGAAGTTAATACATAACATTTTTTGAAGTATGTCTATGGAGGAGAGAAAAAGATGAAACAAAGTGGCAAAACATATATAATAATAGTTTTAATAGTCTTTTCTATATAAAATACACAGTGAAATATCTATTTGTTTATTTCAAATTTATATCTTAGGCTCTAACTTCTTTACTTCAGTCCACCTGGCCTCCTCTGCCTACTTCACTGCTCACTTGAATTTTATCAGGTGGATTTTCCCTCCACACATCTTTACTTCTCCAGTTTTTTCCATCTTAAAATAAATGAAACCATCATCCATCAGATTGCTCAACTATCCTTGATCTATCTTTCCCTCCCCCTAACATCCAATCCACAAAGTGATATGGTTGAATCTACTGCCAAAATAAATTTGAAGTCCATCCATTCCTAGTCTAAGCCACCACCATTTCTCATCTTCATTGCAGAATGATTTTTAAATTTGGTTTCTTTGCTTCCTTTCTTGACTCACTATAATCTATTCTCTTAATATAATGAGGTCAATAGCCCTGGCTGGTGGCACAGTGGATAAGGCACTGGCCTATGAAACCAAAGGTCCCTGGTTCGATTCCCAGGCAGGGCACATAACCAGGTTGCAAGCCAGGTCTCCAGCCAGGTCTTGTAGCTGGAGGCAGGTGAAAGGCAACCATACATTAATGTTTCTCTCCCTCTCTCCTTTCCCCTCTCTCTGAAAATATTTATATATATATATACACGGTAAAAAATAATCTTCCTATAATATCTATTCCCCACCTAAAATGCTCCAGCTTTATCCCAAATTAATTTCAACCAGTCAGAGATGATGCAAATAGTTGCCAAATGGCTGACAAGAGCTGGGTTTTGTTTTTGGTATTATTTTCTATTTGTTGTTTCTGCTTTTCAATGAATAACAGATGCCAAAGAGGAAGTATCTATCTTGAGCTTTGGACTCTGAAGCCAGGTTGCCTAGGTTCAAACCCTGGATCTGCCATGATCTAGCTGAGTAATCTTGGGGAAATTACTTAAACACCTCCAGGTCTCAGTTTCAGTTCCTCTAGTTAGGATCATTTTTTGGTGCTCACTAATTGGCTAGGCTTGTACTAGCCAATTTACTACTCGAAAATTTGTGTGTGGGGTGGGGTGGGGGATGGGGCAGAAGGCTGTATGATAAATATGACTCTTATTACCACTGGATAAATGCAATTTGCTCCTGAATTACTCACACATTTATTTGGCCATCACTTTAGTGATTCTCCCCTGACTCATAATACATCCAACTTTGGTGGAAAGACTAAATCTTAAAAAGACTGGTTCTAAATCAGACTGCTAAGCATAATCACTGCCAATTATAAATGCAGACAATTGAGCATCAATACTCAGAGCCACAACACCAAGTAAGATGTCTATACATCTAGTGTGCCGTAAATAATGCCAGTTTGGAAAAAAAATGGTCAGAACAATACCATTGATAATAGCAATAAAAAATAAACAATGTAAATGCCCCCAAAACCAAATGACTAAGGAAATCGTGGCTTATCGACAGAAAGAAAATACTGCAGGGCAAGTACAAGGAGATATATAGATGAACTCATGCTATGTGGGAAAAAAATGAGATGAAATATGTATCTACTGATTACAACTCTTTAACAATGGGTGTATTCTTTAATAAGATTTATTTTCTGTAAATACGTTTAAGTTTGTTATAAATAAATAATGTTTTAAAGGACACACATGTTGTGAGCCAAGATGATCTCTTATGGTACCTTCAAATTCAAGTATTTAACAATCCCATGAAAACCTAACGTGTGCACCACACTGCAAAACTGGTAAATAGTATATGCCCAATTTACACAATCTGGTGTGAGAGATGTGATCTGTGTAAGGAATACCATGGGTACTGAGTAGCAGAGCTAGACAAAGAACTCACCAATGGTATTCTGTTATGACCATTAACTCTTGAAAGCAACAAAGAAAGCATGTGTAGGTAGTACTAGTTGCAAATTATTTCTCCATAGAAATGAAATATAGAATTATTTTCTAGATAGGTCTTATTTCAACAATCCTCACCTACAAAGTAATTCAAAGAAACAAAACAAGCAAAAAGAAAAAAAGAAAAAACAAAACAGAAAAACAAGCACACAGAATCCAAAATCTAGTTTTATGTCAAGCAACAAGTTTTAAAAACATTTGAATATTATCTTACACAGCAAATCAATCATGGGGAGGAAGATTTGTCTTTAAAAATATGTTTTTAAATCCTTCAATGATTTCTGTATAATTTTCCTCTTACACCACCAGAAGACTTATATTTGGCTTTTTCATTACATAAAATATAACAAAATTCATTTTTAAAAAACTCATTATGCAAAAAAATCCTACACACATCAGAATGACAATAATGAAATACAATAGTATGAATGGCAGTATTCTACTTTAAGTCTTCCTTATAAAAGAAGACAATCCTATCCTCTCTAATTTCTACATGAGCTGCTTATGATTTGGGGAAACAGAGGAGGTTTGGTATAAATTTTGTGAGATTACTTTCAAATTTTTAATTTTACTTCTAAAAATACATTTACTGTTCGATTCTGTGTAAGATGTATTAAGATTACTTACAAGATTACCAAGCTAAATCTGAAATGGCTCCAAATACACCTGATATATGCAGATGCAAATGTTGTAAAGCTGGACTTAAAAACCAATAGATGTCCATTTCCATAGTCTTTCATCAATCACAGAAAAAGTCCATTTCCATAGTCTTTCATCAATCACAGAAAAAATGTGACCAATTTTCTTATAGTAAAACTTTACTTTGATCTGTACTTTTTTTTTAAAAATATATTTTATTTATTATTTCCAGAGAGAGGGGAAGGGAGAGAGGCAGAAAGGGAGAGAAACATCAATGTATGGTTGCCTTTCACCTGCCTCCAGCTACAGATCTGGCTGGAGACCTGGCTTGCAACCTGGTTATGTGCCTGACTGGGAATTGAACCAGCAAACTTTGGGTTTGCAGGCCGGCACCAATCCACTGAGCCACCAGCCAGGGCTGATCTGTACTCTTTAAAAAAGAAAAATAGGATAGCAATATGCGAAACTAATCAGAGATATACAACGGATTATCAGTGAACCATTAAAAACACTGTAATGAATATATGACATCAAATTAATATACAAGGCACAGCAGAAGTATACACATAACATGCACAGAAGCCAGAAGAGGACATGCAGTATTGACATCTAGTGTACCAAACTTGGTCCTCCCTATCCCTTCTGGGAAACGTTAACGTTTTCTCCTTATTTTACAATAAATATTTGTTGTAAGGAAGTATCTGTGAGCCTCCACTGTAATATATGAGTGGGGAACCTCTAAAAAAATGGAATTATCTTCTGGAGAGCAGGCTCTTTTAAGTATAGCCCCCCCCCCCATAGTGTTCTAGGAACCCATCTGTGTCAATCAATGCACCGGCTAGAGTTGTTGTGAGTTGAATTACTGAATTCGACTTCAGCAATTTTTCTTGAAGACGCATTCAATGCATTTGCCTGTTTCATGATGAGTGATTTACAAGCATACCTTCCCACACTGCACCGAATGTTCAGTAATTTTTGACCAAAAATGACATGACCCCCATGCCCCACCCTCCCTATTCACCCAATCTTGCCGTAAGAGACTTCTTTTCCATTTCCCAGATGGAAAAAGTCCTTAAAAGGAAACATTTTGCTGAGATGGAAGAGGTGAAACAAAAAACAGCAGAAGCACTAAAAAGCAATAAAATTGACAAATTCAAAATCTCTTTTGAGAAGTGGGGGAAAAAAGTATTAATAGGTATATTGCACCTAATGGAGAGTACTTTAAAGGCAACTGAAGTTTAAACATGTAAGAATAAAAAACATATATGTATGTAAGCATAAACACACCATTTTTTATAAATAAATTCCAGGATTTTTTGGGGGGGAGGGGGTCCCCCTCATATCTCAGGACTGAATTACCTGACTCAAAGCTGGGATGGAGCTTGTCTGAGAAGTGGTTTGAGATATAGGACCATTCATCTGTAAAATTGAAAACATCAAATATACCATATCACTACAATGTAAAGAAACATATTTTCAAGCCACAGTAATTGAGCAAAACAAAACCCAACCTACTGAGAAAAGCACATTTTAGCCCTGGCTGGTGGCTCAGTGGACAGGCACCAGCCTGAGAACCCAAAGGTCACTGGTTCAATTCCCAGTCAGGGCACATAACCAGGTTGCAAGCCAGGTCTCCAGCCAGGTCCATAGCTGGAGGCAGGTGAAAGACAACCATACATTGATGTTTGTATCCCTTTCTTCCTCCCTCCCTGCCCTTCTCTCTGGAAATAATGAATAAAGTCCTAAAAAAAAAGAAAAAGCATGTTTTTACATGACAAAGGAAATTCAGTGAGACATTCAGAGCAATGCAGGAACCTTGAAATTTAAACTATATGCTGAAATTCTGGCTGAACACAGTAAGTAAAATTCCTTGTAGTTTCAATGGGGAAAATTTGTTTAACTGCACTTTTCCCAAAGTCATTTAGAAACTTTAATTATTACTGCATGACATCATAAAATCTTCCAATAAACGAAGGCAGTCAAAATAAAATATATTACGAGCCTAATTAATTCTGTAACTATATAACATTGCAATGGCTGTTATAAAAGAATTTATAAATCACTGTGTTCTCTTGGTGATTTAAAATCCAAGGCTTTGCCCTGGTTGGGTAGCTCATTGGTTAGACCATTGTCCCAATATGCCAAGGTTGCTGGTTTGATCCTAGGTCGGGGCACATACAAGAAGCAACTAATAAATGCACAAATAAGTAGAACAATAAATTGATTTTCTCTCTCTCTAAAATTAGTATATTAAATTTCCATAAACCTAAGGCTTAAAGTATCTAGAGCTATTAATTGCCATTTGTTTTCTCTATCTCCCACTTAAGTTTCCTCTACTAAGCTACTCATAAATTTACTCAGAATATAACACCTACATTTAGGTCGTAAGACGTGCCAGTGTTACTATTTTTATTTACATATGAAGTCCTGTAAAGTCTGTCATCAGAAGAAAAAGGGGGTGCACAGGCCCATCTTGGCCTGTGGCTTGCACTCACCAGATGATCGCTGTCCTTCCCTTCCTGGACTCGCTGGCCCTGAGGTTCAGCCACAACCTTAGCGTCCTGATCAGAAGTCATGAGCTGTTTGCTGTGTGGCTCCACTGGGAGAAGTTTAATAACTGTAGGATGCTGTAAAATGGCAAAGACAGTAAATTGTAACTTTAAGTGCAGAGCAGAATTGGCTTTTAAAATGAAATTACTTTTAAAACCCTCAAGTTTTCTAGGACAGGTGTTTATCCCTCTGTAGTTTAAGTATTATAGAGATATCTGCCCATAATTTGCACCTTACTTACCTAAGAAATACCTTGGCTTTTTAAAAAAACACATTTCTACCCACTGGCTGGTGGCACAGTGGATAAGACTCCAGCCTGCGAACCCAAAGATCACTAGGTCAATCCCCAGCCAGGGCACATAATGAGTTAGCAAGCCAGGTCTCCAGCCAGGTCTGTGGCTGGAGGCAGGTGACAGGCAGCCATATGTTGATTTCTCTCTCCCTCTCTGCCTCTCTCCTTTCCCCTCTCTCTAATAAATAAAATCTCAAAGAAAAGAAAAAAAAAGTTTCTTTTTCATAATAATTTGGTGACCATGATAATGCTCTGAGACTCAGAAACTATGTGCTAATATATATAAACTCATTCATGCCTGTAACTCATTTTAAAAACAGAAAATTACAAAATAAATTAAGAGAACTCCAACTTGAAATTTGTTGAATCCCCTATACATACCCACACGCACACATATAATATACATATATATAGTATATATGTGTGTGTATGTACATGTGTGTGTATATATAATTTTTGATCAGCCCCACTAATTTCCTTTGTTCCAGGATAAGTTGTCAGGAGAAATAAACAATGGGTGAAAAGGAACCCCTTCACAATTCTGAACTACAGGACTGCAAAGGGGCCTTTTCTACAAAACACTCGTTAAACTTTACACACAACACTTCCTCTGATTTTCTCACCTGGCTTACCAAACAACTCTGGTTCCGAAGGGATGATGGCTTTCATGCTCTATTATGAATGTCAGAACCAGGATTCCTGGACAACAGGACTGACTTCAGGCTATGCTGCTTCACAAGATCAAGACCTTGATTTAACTCATATATCTTTTTAGGCAATTCTGACTGCTTGATAAAGAAATTTAAAAGCCAACTATTGTCTCCCTAGTTAACCATGTAGCTTTTTGTTTCAATGATGATTCTCCTTATTTTCGATAGTCTGCTTATGATTAATGCTCAAAATGCTTGTTAATGAGGTAATCTGACAATCAAAAGCAATCTCATACAATTGTCATGTGTATTTCAATCACAAAACCATAAAATCCCTTAAAGATAGATATGGAAATGTAAACTATCATATAGAAGGAATGCTTGAAACAAATTAACTGACTTCAGAGTTTCAAGAGATCAGTGTTTTCCAAAATGTAGGATAAATGACAAATATGTTACACTGTAAAAGAAACTGATATTAATTGTCACAAACAGATGTAGATTAGCACCTAGCCTGACAAATCACAGAAGGTGGCACTGTAGATGCTTTTACCACTATTAACTTCTAGACTTTAAAGATTCTCAAAGAAAAAAAATACATTTTGTTGAACACAAGATATAATAGCCAAAAGGGAAAGAAACTAAGAGTCCAGCAAAGTGGGCAATTACTGGACAAGTAGCCTGGCTTTTTCCACACAAAAGGAGACAAGATGCACATTGGCCAAATTATGGCTTTATTTGATTAAAACCAAAAACAATCAGGGAAGTAATACTGACAAAATATTTAATGGTATTACAAGATTACTCTATTTTCTTAGATGTAATCTTGATATTATGATTATGTTCAATAAAAAGACACCCACCCTGCCTCTTATAGCTGCATGTTGAAATACTTACAGAGAGAATAACACAGTATATAGAATTTTCCTCAAAATAGCATGTGGGGCAGAGATGTGAGGCTTCCTGGAGAAGGGTACAGGATTCATGGTACAGTCCTGTTTACATTGGTGTGTTTTAATGCTCTTTAATATGTTACAAAGGTAACCACAGTATCATCTCAGTCAAACAAAAGCAGTGGTCCTGATCTGACCTGGGTATGCTATCCATAAATAAGAAATCTTCATATCATACCATCACTACGGCTTTTAATTACTAACCTGATATGCATATAGGTTTTCAAAAAGTCCTACTAGCACACTACATTTGCCAACAAAAGGGGTTATTAACAAGCATCTTCTTTAAGCAGTACAAGATACAAAGCACTGAAATTAGACTTGATTATCAAATGTTTGAATCTAAAAGATTTAAAGTACAATGATAATGCAAGTACTGACAACCCTTCCAATAAGTGACAATAACTTTTTCTTTACTTGTTCAAGAGACCAAAACTATTTTGAGACAAAGTATAAACTATTGCTTCCTGGCATGGCCAAAAAGTGGGTCCCTAGGTTATAAAGAGAAATATGCAATAGGGAAACCTACTGCCAAAACAAAATACTTTCTGACTTAAGACCCAGTTGTCTGAAAACTTGAGTGTTCAGAGACAGCCTCAACACAGCCTTATGAGTTGAACAAGAGGGGTTATTTCTCTGATTTTATTTCATTGCTCTTTACAAGAAAAAGCAGAGACAAAGCAAAGGGCCAGACTTCTTCCCATTAAATGGACTCTGTTAGCAGTGCATTTTTCATCTCAGTGTCAAAGCTACACTGAGTAAGTTTTATCAATCTTATTAAATTCTTGGAAGAATATAGTTCTCTTAGCTCTGTTTCTAAATACTTCCTTTCACATATACCAGAAATCTGTTTCATAAAACCCTCAAAACAATAAATCAATCTCAAAGTTCACTATATATCAAGTGGGTGGTATAACTATTCAGAGAATTATTCTAAGTGATTTAAGATAGTATTTGGAGAGATCCAAGATGGAGGCGTAGATAGTCACACTGCATCTCTTCCTACAACCAAAAACAATACATTTATATCAAAACTAGAGACATCCCAGAAATTCCTGAATGTAGAACTGCATGGAAAGTCAACAAAGACCGAAAAAACACTCGTGCAGGCAGGTAGGAGAGTGAAGCTGCAACACAGAGGAAGAGGTTAGGCAAAGGACTGTGATGGATGCACAACACACAGTTTAAAATGCTGGTAATAAAGATGCTTACAGACTTGACAGATATGCTGCATGAGTATGGTAAACACATAAGGAAAAAAGTGAAGGTCAGGCCAAGTGAAACAAAGGAAAACACACACAAAACCAATGGTGAATGGAAGGAAAATGGGGTTCAAATCAACGATTTGGAGCAGAAGGAAGAAATCAACAGTCAACCAGTACAGAAAGTAGAAACAAGAATTGTGAAAAACAAGGATAAGCTTAGGAACCTCTGGGATGTCTTTAAATGTGCCAACATCTGAATCATGGGAATGCCAGTAGAAGACGAAGGGCAAGAAATCGAAATCTTGTGTGAAAAAATAATAAAGGAAAACTGCCCAACTTTGGCGAAGGAAACAGACATATAAGTCCAGGAAGCGCAGAGTCTCCCAAACAAGGTAGATCCAATTCGAACCATAGCAAGGCATATCATAATTAAAATGCCAAAGGTTAAAGAAAAGAGAGATTTTAAAAGCAGCAAGAGGCCCTGGCTGGTAGCACAGTGGATGACGCGCTGGCCTGTGAACCCAAAGGTCGCAGGTTCGATTCCCCAGCCAGGGCACATAACAAGGTTGCAAAACAGGTCTCCAGTCAGGTCTGTGGCTGGAGGCAGGTGAAAAGCAACCATACATTGAAGAAAAGAAAAAAAAAAAAAAAGCAGCAAGAGAAAAGAAGACAGTTACCTACAAAGGAATTCCAATAAGTTCTCAAAAGAAACTTTGCAGGCAAGGAGGACCTGGCAAGAAATATTCAAAGTGATGAAAAGCAAGGATCTTCAACCAACATGGCTCTATCCAGTAAAGTTACCATTTAGAATAGAAGGGCAGATGAAGTGCTTCCCGGACAAGGTAAAGCTAAAGGAGTTCATCATCACCAAGCCATTATTATACGAAATGTTAGCGGGACTTATTTAAGATGATCAAAATTATGAACATTAAAATGATAAACTCACAACTATAAACAACAGAAGCTGAAAAAATGAGAAAGAGAAGGAACACAAAAACAAACCAAGTAAACAACCAGCATAGGATAAGAAACAAAGGTATGGGGATCATTGAGAGGGTTATCAGCTGGGAGGAAGGGGGCAAACTAGGGAAATGGTGCAGACATTAGGAAACATTAACTCATGGGTACAAAATAGACAGGAGAAAGTTAAGAATAACAGAGGAAAGGGTGAAGTCAGAGAACTTGTATGTATAATCCATGGACATGAACTAAAGGGATGCTGGGATTGAGGGAAGGAATGGGGGTATTGGGTGGAGGGGAGCAGCACAATGAAATGAATTTGGGACAATTGTAACAGTATCATCAATAAAATATACAACAATAACAACAAGACAGTATTTGCAGGGTGGACTGGGAAACATCCACCTGAGTAGGTGGTGCAAGCCCTTGACACCTGACACTTGCTGTGGAAAGGATGAAGGAGCTACTGTGAGACGCCAAGGCCAAAGTCACAACCAGCTTCTAGATTTCCAATGGAAACTGGTTATGAGTGTGAAGTTAGAAAATTACATATCAGATCACTTAAGTATCCTTATGTTGCAGTGATGCTCAAAGTGGCAGATCATTCAGGCCAAGTGAAGAATAAGACTTCTGAAATGACAATTCCACAGCTTTGGAATTTCCACATACAGTATAAGGAAATTGCTGTAATTATTGAAACTGTGTGAAAACTGCTTACTTGGTTGATAAATTGCTACCAGCCTTCCAAAATCATGGACTCCCCTTTCTGCAACAAAGTTACACTTTTGCTTTTCTATTTTTTAAATAATAAAAAAATCAAACAGAATAGGTAAGTGGTGATCAACGCATAAGTTTGTGAATATCCTAAAGGCCACTGAATTGACACTTTAAAGAGTGAACTCGGTGGCATGTGGATTACCTCTCAATAAAAACATAAATCAGACAAAAACATCTGAATGAAAAAAAGATGGTATTTGAACCCAAAAGCCTAGAAGTTCAAGACATCTTAAAAAGGACTCAACAGGCTTGTTCTTCAGAGTAAATGTTGGTTTTATTTTGAAACTATGTTATATATTATACATAGTATCATAAAGTACAAATTACATTAATTTTAGGTACTCAGAGGTTCAACGTAAAAGAGATACAAATTTAAAATCAAATAAGCTAAGTAGAATACATGTAATCTGTATTTTTTTAAACAGGATATACAATTTTTTAAACTAGGCTATACATTTTCTTTGGTTCTCACAATTTTTTTTTTCTACTAATGTCCTCTTTGTACTCCAGGATCCAATTTAGTTGCATTAAGTTGTCACTTCTCTTTTGTCTCCTTCAACTTGTGATAGCTTCTCCGTGTTCTCTCATCTTTCATCTACACTTTACAAGAATTCTGGTTAATCATTTTGTAGAATGTTGCTCAATTTGAAATGAACACTTGGGGCACCTTACCATAAAAGCAAGGAAGCTATTAAAGAAAGACTCCTGTTGTCATGTTACAGGAGCAACAACAAAGGAAGGAGGGCTCCTGATGATAACAGATGGACAATGTGAAGATCAGAATCAATGGATACAAACATAAAAATCCATGATGGTTCAAAGCATTACCACCACACTGGTTACCTCTGGAGGCCATTATGACACCAAATCACTTTTCTGAAGATTACTAAAGGGACACAATGATTAGCCTACCTTTCCTGGATGACTTATTTTGGTATAACCAAATAGGTGACCAGAGCAAGTTGCTCCCTATTGTGTAATGTGTAACCACAATTAATGAAGTGGAGAGTGAATGACAAAATTAGAAAATCAAAACATTGCAACATCTAACGAAATAACAAAAGCAATGATCACTGACATCACTAAAATTAAGTGAGGACCTGATAAGAAACTTTACAATGATTGGATCAGATAGATATTGACTGAAGCTATTTTTCAGTCTTAATGGTTGGATCAGATGGGTGTTAACTGAAGCTATTTCAATCTTATCACTAGAAGTCTAGTAAAGTATTACATTCATCATTATGTTGTGAAAGAACACCATCTATAAAGTATTCTTGCTACACACACAAAAAGCCTTATTTAATCAAGCCACTAGATCTTGTCCCAACTTAAAAAAAAATCTGGAACAACACGTTAAATAAAACCAACAGAAACACATTAGCTAAATCCAAAATGTAGGGCATGCTACAAGTCAGATGACCTCATTTCTATAGCAAATATAAGACATGAAAAAATGGAAGATTTGTATTGCTACAAAATGCAAAAGCTTTAATCAAAATAAACTTGTTATGTGAAAACTGTATCTGCATCCAAAATCAAATAAATTAAGTTTAAAATGATATCTCTGGAAAACTGAATGTTGCCTAGGTGAAAAGGGTATGTAGCTGTTTATTTTAAGTGGTCTTACTTGTAAGATAAATAAACTAAAGGACTACAGATAAAATTATACACCTGGAATTTGCTTTAAAAATATGCTAATAATTTTTGTAAGTTTAAGGAAAGAAAAAACCAAAAACACAAGAATGCAGCAAGTTGAGGGTAAGTAAAACTAAATGATTGGTGCGTTAGGGAGTGTTGTACTCACTTCTCTACTTTTGTCGTTAAAATCTTCTGTGATAAAAAATAAAATCTGACTAGGGCGTAGTATCAATATATATCTAAAATTTCATGTATTTATTTCTATTTAAAATCTGTATTAATGAAATAATATAAAACTATGTAAACCATTTTATGAATAATGTTCATGGCAGTTCTAGCACACAAAAATGAAAAACACAGAAAAGCAGAAATTAATGCATTTATATTAAATTATTTTAAATATTCATGAAATATAAGGTTAAAAAAGCAGGATATAAAATAAAATGGTGGTAGACAACATAATTACAACTATGTTTACAAAATTCATATAACTAAAACCAAGTATTTAAAAACAAAGCAAATGAAATTAGAAGGAAATGAACCAGATGACTCACAATGTGTAAGTGTGAAAACTCAAAAATAGTGTTTTACTTGGTTTTATTCCTGTACTCTAAATTTTTAAAATAACATTATTTTTATAATTACACATACTTAAAACTCATCCAGCTTGTTGTTTCCGTATTTATCCCTTAGGTCTAGAGGTGTCTCTCTTAAAGAAGAACAAGTACCAACCCAGCAGGAAAAGCATCCAAATCTTTTCCCAGCTGTTTGTCAATACAGCTAATAAAACTGCCATTTGGTCACCATACCATTTTGTTGTGAAACTGAACTACTCAGTTTTGTTCTTTAAGACTGTGGATCTCAAAGTGTAGCCTGGGCTGTCAGGGGCCCCAGAGACTTTCTGTGGGCCCACAAAGTTAAAATGATTTCCATTGCCCTATTTTACTCTCATTCTCTCCCCACAAAAGTGCAATAGAGTTTTTGGTGTAGTATCAAACAATTTAAAGTTATATAAAAAGAAACTTAAAGTTCTTACTTTCCCAACTATGCATTTGTATGAAGCCAGATTTCCTCGAAATTCAACCAAAGAGAACAAACGCAGAGGCAGATGAGAATCCAGCTGAGATTCTATTAAATCAGACATTAAGGAGATTTACAAAAACATAAAACAATGCCTCTCTCCCCATTAAATTACTGTTTGTTTTGGAAAGGATTAATATCTTTTCATAAGCAATGTCATTTATATGTAATAGGGTTGTTATTATTATTAAAGGAAAAGGTATTTTAAAATTTTCTAAGTCTTAATTTTTATTAAAAAAATTTTTTTTAAAAGATTTTATTATTTTTAGAGAGAGGGGAAGGGAGAGAGGCAGAGAGGGAGAGAGATGTCAATGTATGGTTGCCTTTCACCTGCCTCCAGCTATGGACCTGGCTGGAGAACTGGCTGGAGACCTGGCTTGCAACCTAGTTATGTGACCTGACTGGGAATCGAACCACAAACTTTGGGGTCAGAGGCCGGTGCCTTGTCCACTGTGCTGCCAGCCAGGGCTCTAAGCCTTAATTTTTAGAGATAGGGATTTCCAATGTTTAGAAGTATAAGAGGTCCTGAGATCAAAATGCTTGAGAACCAATGGCATAAGACAAGGGATGGACAGAAACCTGATGTTCATGGACAGAAGACATCCCATGTTCACAGGCGGGAAAACATCCTCCTGTTATAATGGCAGCAAACCCCAAAGCGATCTACAGAGTCAATGTAATCCCTAGCAAAATCCCACCTGCCTTTTTATAAAATAGATGGAAATTAATCCAAAAGACCTTTGGAAATGGAAGGTAAGCAGAATAGCCAAAACAACCTAGAAATGAACAAAGCTGCAAGAGTCATGCTTCTGATTTCAAAACTTACCACAAAACTACAGCAATCAATACTGTGGTAATGGTACAGATCAATGGAATAGAATTGAAAATCCAGAAATAAACCCTCACCATTACAGTCAACTAATTTTCAAAAGGTTGCCAACACCGTTTGATGAAGAAAGAGTACTCTTCTCAACAAATGGTGCTGCGACAACTGGATAGTCACATGTCAAAATAAAACAGGACCACTATCCTACTGTCTATATAAAAATTAACTCAAAATGGATCAAATATCAAACTATAAGAGTTCTTCCAGTCAAGATAACAGCATAGGTAAACACAGCTTTCCTCCTCGCACAAACACATCAAAATTATAACTAAAACACAAAACAAACCCCACTCAGAACCGCCAGAAATCGAGTTGAATGTAAGCCTGACAACTATGGAATTAAAGAAACCCCATCCATCCAGACTGGGTAAGGGGCAAAGACAGAACAGGCTGGTCCCACATCCACATATGGTGGCTAAAAATTTTAAAGTGGTATTTTGAGCAAGGAGTCCCAACCCCACACCAGGCACCCCCAGCTCAGGGTTTCGGTGCCAGGAAGAGAAGACCCCACAACTTCTGGCTGCAAAAACCAGACGAGATTGAGTCAGTGGAAGAAAACTGCTGGAGTGCCAAGCAGTTCTCCTTAAAGAACCCACACAAGGTTTTACTCAAGACTCACTCTTTCTGACCTCCAGCACCAGGGAGCAGCTTGTAAAGTGCCAGTGGCATACAGGGAGAAACTAAAGAGTCTGGCACCAAGGTGAGAGCTGGGGGACAGTTTTTTCTCAAACAGAAAGGCAGGCAAAGACCATTTACCCTTTCTGAGCTCTTTCCCCAGAGCCACAGACCTGGCAAGCCTGTATCATATCTGAGACTCCATCAACCTGGCTAACACTGGTTGCTCCACCCTGGATATCACCTGAGACTCCACCCACCCAACTTAAAGTCCACATAAACTGTTAACCATGACTTTTCCATATGAATGGCTGGTCTAGGCTAATGCTTCACAACTTTCTAAATCCTATCACACAAGCAATAGTGTGATAGGGGCCTCTGTGAGTCTCCAAGACCCTTTACCTCCTGCTAAGTAGCCCAGGGCCAGTACTAACAGCAGCCAGCCTACACTCACACTTAGCTTCGCCCAGCACAAGTAAGTACCAGCCATCTCAGACTGCTTTATAGCTCATATTGGGTGGCTCTGGGCAGAACACAGGTTGGGGCTGACCTTGGCCTGCACCACCCGGGGAAATCCCAGAGCCTGCGCACCCAGTGAAAAACTAGGGACCACGTCAGGAGCACTACCACCTTGCCCCTGCACAGCTGATCCTCCACGGAGGGCAGAGGCTAGTGATTAGTCCTTGTAGCTGACTGGCCTCGGTAAATCTGTCCCATTGACTTGACAACAATCAAGGCTCAACTACAAGAGGAGAGTGTACTCAACCCACAGGAAGGGTGTATCTCAAGTACCCAGCTAGGGTGATAGGGGAGGTTGTGCCACTGGACTCTGAAGAACACCTACTACATTAAGCCATGCTACCAAGACATGGAGTCATAGCAACTTTATATAATACACAGAAACAAACACAGGGAGGCTGCCAAAATGAGACAAAGAATCATGGTCCAAATGAAAGAACATATCAAAACTCCAGAAAATGAACTAAACAAAATGGAGATAATCTGACAGATGCAGAGTTCAAAACACTGGTTATAAGGATGCTGAAGGAACTTAGTGAGGGCCTCAACAGCATTAAAAAAAAAAAAAAAAAAATCACTCAGAAACAAAGGATTCACTAATTGAAATAAATAATTTACAGGGATAGAGCAGTAGAGTGAGTGGATAAAGCCAAGACTCAGAACAGTGATTTGGAACATAAGGAAGCAAAAAAAACAATCAGAACAAGAAGAAGAAAGAATTCAAAAATACAAAGATAATGTAAGCAGTCTGTGGGACAACTTTAAGCATCCCAATATTCGCATTGTGGTGGTGCCAGAAGGGGAAAGAGCAAGAAATTGGAAATCTATTTAAATAGGCATGCAAGTCCAGGAAGCACAGAGACTCCCAAATAAGATGGATTGAAAGAGGCTCATTTCAAGATACAACATAATTAAAAATTATGCCAAAGATTAAAGATAATCTGAAATGTGGCAGGAGAAAAGCAGTTACCCATAAGGTAATTCCCATAAGACTGTCAGCTAACTTCTCTAAAGAAACGCTGCAGGCTAGAAGGGATTGATAAAAAACATTCAAAGTCATGAAAAGCAAGGACCTAAAGCCAAGATTCCTCCATCCACAAAAGATGTTGTTTGGAATAAAAGAACAGGTAAAGTGCTTCCCAGACAAGAAAAAACTAAAGAAGTTCATCACCAGCAAACCAGTACTATGTGAAATTAAAGGGACTTATTTAAGAAAAAGAAGATCAAAACTATGAACAATTAAATGGCAATAAATACATATTCATCAACAATTGGATCTAGAAAGCAAACTAAGCAAGCAAGAAGAATGGGGACAGAATCATGGATACAGAGAGTTTTGATAGTTGCCAGATGGGTGATGGGTATTGGGGAATGGTTGAAGAGATGAGGGGATTAAGAAGTAAAAATAGGTGGTTACAGAATAGCCATGGGGATGTAAATTATAAGAAACAGAATAGCCAAAGAATTAAACACATGACCCATGGACCTGAACAACGGAGTGGGGATTGCCTGAGGGAGTGGGGGATGCTGGGTGGAGGGAGGCAATAGGGGAAAAAGTAGGACAAGCATAATAGCAAAATCAATAAAAGATAATTTTAAATATATAAGGCTGAAACTATACAACTCAGAAGAAAACATTGGAGTAAATCGTTCTGAGCTTGAATCAAGCAATGACTTCTTAGGACACCAAAAACACAAGCAGTAAAAAAAAATAATAAATTGGTCTTCCTCAAAATTAATAACTTGCATTCTTCAAAGTATACCATTAAGAAAGTGAAAAAAATTACCAACAGAATCAGAGAAAATGCCTGTAAATTATATATCTGATAAAGCATATAGTATATCTAGAATAAAGAATTTCTCAAACTCAGTATAAGAGACAAGTTAAAAATGGCCAATAAGCACATGAAAAGATGCTCATTTTCAAAGGGGAAATGTAAATCAAAACACAAGATATCAATTCCCACTCACAGGGACGGCTATGATAAGAAAAAAAACCACACACTAATAACAAGTCTTGGCAATGATGTAGAGAAATTGGAACCTTCCTACGTTGCTAGTGGGAATGTACAAAAGTATAGCCACCTTGGTAAATAGTTTCAGAGTGTTTATCTAGACAAGGAACCTCAGCATACTGCTCATCCATCCTGTGCCCACCCACTGGCTGGGACCCAGAGTTGATAAGGGAGGGGAGAGGACTGGGGAGAAGAGGAACCCAGGAGCCCACCCACACCTGCTCCTGAATACACAATGGTGTGCACAAAACTCACTTCCCTTCCCTTCCCTCAGTTATTCTGTCTCTTTCCTCCTCTCCCAGTCCAACTCTCCCTTCTCTTGCCTTCTTCTTCTCCAACACTACCTTTCTTCCTCTCCATTCCCCCTCCCCTCAATGTATGGTTGCCTTTCACCTGCCTCCAGCTACAGACCTGGCTGGAGACCTGGCTTGCAACCTGATTATGTTGCCCTGGCTGGGAATCGAACCAGCAACCTCTGGGTTTGCAGGCCGGCGCCTTATCCATTGTGCCACCAGCCAGGGCTTCCTTTTTTTTTTTTTTTTTTTAATGATTTTATCCACGCTTTTAGGGAGAAGGGGAGAGAAGGAAAAAGAGAGGGAAAGAAACAACTGGGGATGTAGCATGTAACCCAGGCAAGTGCTCTGACCAGGAATTGAACTGGTGACCTTTTGGTTTACAGGCAAACTCTCAATCCACTGAGCCACACCAGCCAGTGCTCCCTCTCCCTTTTATTATTCCTTATCTCAAGCTTTATCTCTCTGGATCTCTTCTGATCTCTGAGCTCCCTTTCTCTCCCATTCCCTTCCTTCCCTCACTCCTTCTGACATCTATTCACCCTCCAAGGATTACCTCCATAGCCCAGTCTCTCCAAAACACTTTATCTTTTACATTATATTTTCACCAAACCTGTTCCATGTTTTGATATGTTTAGATGCACATACTCATCATTGTGTTACAGTATTCAGTATAGTATAATAGGCTATGCTATATAGTCTAGGTATTCAATAGGCTATACCTTGTACTCCATGTTTACACAACAAAATCACCACACTTCTCAGAAGAGCGTATCCCTGCCATACAGGACTATAAAGTATTAAAGGGTATTAGAGTTTAAGAGCCTCATTTTCATACATGTATCTGATATACTTCAGTGGATTTTCAAGTAACAGTGAGAGACTCCTAAGTTCGAGAATTTGATGAGTTCTAAAAAAAAAATGTATCATTCTCCTAAAGAGCATGGAATTCTTTTTCTTGGTACAAAAGGATGATATGGAAACATGATTGTCTCTGGATTAGAAGAAATCAGAATTAGATCTCCGAGTTACAGGGCAGAGCATGAACAAAGGAGATGGAAGAGATGGATAGTATAAGACACTATTATAGTATAAGACCTCCGGAATAGCTACTAGGACTGTTTTACACAAAAACAAACAGTCAACTAGATAAGTAAACACAATTTGACTAAAGATGGAAAATGAGCTTAGGAACTTTAGACTACCGTAATTAAGTATTGCATAATTCCCTTTGAGAATCACTTTAAAAAGTCAAAATTTGTTAATTTCAATGCCTAAATATAACTTTGTAGAAAGGCATTTACCTTCCAAATATTTGAAACTAAACAAACATGTTAGAAAAAACAAATGATCAAAGAAGCACATTAAAGCACAATCATAGCATTTTGGGATTGGAAGGACATTTGCTAACAGTAACTTTCTTTAATGAACAACATATACCCATCACTAGAGGGGTATGAGAAAACGAAATGCCACAATAGGAATTATGGTTCCTTGTCATTGGCCTTTATGTTGCTGGTTGGATTATATACTCTGTATCTCACAGCTGTTGGCACTAACATAAAACATCTAAATTGCACGTTCCTGTCTTGGGGCAGTCAGGAATGTGAAAATAATGTTTTCAATTCAAGGATGTTTAAACCTGAAGATACAAAGGGCCAACTGCATTTACTGAAAAATCGTGGGCATAAGTAGACCCATATAGTTCAAACCTTGTTCAAGAGTCACCTGTATACTCAACTGAATTTGTAGGTTACAAATGGGGAGGGGGGGTAATTTACACCTAACAGACAGCTATTTCCAGTAGAGATATTATTCAAGTTCTTTGGGTTTTTTTATTTTAAAGATTCAGTATCTCTACAAGAGTGCATTCTTTCTATTGAGTTGTTTCACAGTAAATGTGCCACTTAAAGACACTGACAAATAAAAAGAAAGGAATCCAATCTCAGTGGAGTACTTGTTTAATTACACGTTTAACTGGCACCCAGTGGGGAAATAATCCTAAGCAGATGCTGCCAATAAACTTCAAGATTAGCTTTTTAAAATCACCTTTCATACATGTTCACCTGTGCTTCTATTGAAAAAGCTAGTAGTGGGAAAAGGGGATCCATTTTTATACCTTGATCTGGTTCCACTTCTGGAGAGGGTATAAATCAGACGCCAAGATAAAAAACTTACTTCTCGGCCACATATGATTTTCCACTAATTGCTTTTAATTCAGAATTTACCTAGTAATTCTACACCAGAAAGAAAAGAAAAAGGTCCTTTCCAGCTTTAAGCCTTGTAATTGGTTTATGACATATTATCTTGCCTCACAGAGACCAACTATTAGGAATGATAACTTCACCTAGGATTCTTATTAAAATCCCAAACAAAACAAAGAGTTTAGATCATCTCACTAACCCTCTTAGGAGAGAAGTATTTAATCCATTAAAGCTCTAACAAACTCCAAACAACTACTGCAAAACTTGGTTATACAAGAATCTTAAATAAAATGTTATGTGAAACAATATGAAGATTAAAAATACTATCTCTTACTTTGCTTGTGGTCATAATGGTTATTTTGTAAAACTAAGGGTAAAGGTGATGTAGGGAATCACATCCTTAGCGACATAGCCTTTCTGCCCTCAAAGTATAATTTCTTGCTCTTTACCAGGGATACAATGTAGCACATCTACTTCATGTAACCTAAAACGAAAGGAGTAAAATATAAAATATTTTGTTATATATAAAATATAACAAAAATGTTCAATTCCAGGTGCCCTCTGTCCAGTCTGTTCAGGACACATTCTAATCTTCATTTGTCTATCAACATTCTGTTCATTAAAAACTACAGGTAACCCCCATATAACACAGTTGTCAAGTTCCTAAAAGCATGCTGTGTTATGTGAATCCGTGTTATACGAAAAAACTAATACGTAAAAGAGTCTTAGGTTCCAAAAGTTAAAAACAAAAAAAACTATTTTTTATAAGATAAATATCTTTATTAAAGCAATTTTCACCAAAAGTATAACATTAATATGTACTATTTTCTTCATCATCACTAAGCACCATTAACTGAAGGCATTTTCTTTCTAATAAGATATCTTCATCCTCTGAACTTTCTTCAGCGTTATCTTGATTTCTGCACTTTTTGCAAAAAATGTTTAGATTGCTTATTTTTAGCTGATCTTTATGAATTTCATTAATTTCAAATGAGATTATCTTTTGCTCTTAAAAGCTCTTATATTCTGTGTTGTTCCAGGGTTTCCCTAATTTCTAATGAGATATTTCTTACTCTTAAAAGCTGTTATTACATTCCATATTGTTCGGGGACTTCCCTAATTTCTGATGAGGTATTTTTTTGTCTTAAAAGCTCTTACTGCCCTGGCTGGTGGCACAGTGGATAGGGCACCAGTCTGTGAACCCAAAGGTCACTGGTTCGATTCCCAGCCAGGACACATGGGCAGGTTGCAGGCCAGGTCTCCAGCCAGGTCCGTGGCTGGAGGCAGGTGAGAGGCAACCATACACTGATGTCTTGTCTCTCTCTTTTCCCCTCTTTCTCAAACCATGTTAGAGTAAAAACATATTCTAGGATGCCATGTTATATGAAGGTTTCCCCCAATTCTTGAACTGTGTTACAGTGAAACCTTGTTATTGAACCGTGGCTCAGTGGACTGAGCACATGCCATGACTCAAAAGGTCACCAGTTCAATTTCCAGTCAGGGTATATGCCTTGGTTGCCAGCCATAGCCCTAGTTAGGGGCATGCAAGAGGCAACCAATTGATATTTTTCTCATGCATCAATGTTTCTCTCCCTTTCTGTCTCCCTCTCTTCCACTTTCTCTAAAAATAAAATCCAAAAAAAAAAAAAAAAAAGAAAGAAAAAAAATCCAACCTACTTCCCATGTTGAAAACGGCAACCCCTGCCACGCCAGATTTGCAGCACCTGACCCAGCAGCATACAGTGCCAAGAGCCCCATTCTTCTTGCCTTATTCAGGCTCCCTCACTTACACCCCCAAGCCTTCTCATTTGCTGCAAAGGCACTTTCCACTGAACTTGTTGGCTTTTTTTTTTTTTTTTTTTAATGCCACCTCTTAGCTACACACAAACCTCCCTCAATGGTAAACAAGATGTATCTAGGGTCTAGAGTAGATAAAAAAAACTTACTGCTGCTATTTCAGATGTAATATCACCTTTTAGACAAAGAGCAAAACTGCTTGGTTGCCTGAATCAGTATCTTTACTTTCTCTCATTCACATTTGAAAACAAAAAAATGCTGGTGGCCAAATCTAGCATTAGTGTCCACCTGTACCAAGAGAAAGTTAGAACCAATACCACAAAGCCTCAAGAGACCCAGAAGCCCTCTTCAAAAATGAACTTGGCCCTGGCCAGTGTGGCTCAGTTGGTTGGGGTATCATCCTGTACATAAACCAAAGGCTGCAGGTTCTATCCCAGGTAACGGCACAAAGAGAAGGCAACCAATCAATGTTTCCCTCTCACCTTAATGCCTGTCTGTCTCTGTCTCTCTCTCTAAAAGCAGTGAAAAAATGTCTTCAAGTAAGGGTTTAAAACAAAACAAAACACTTTGGATAGTGCCTTATTCAGCTTGTCAATGGAAAGTCTCATAGTCTCATTAATCTCAACCTCCTAATAAATTCTGCTTTTCTTCAAGGACTACTGATCATTCTACTAAACAATTTATTATAACAATTACAGTTTTTCAATTGAAAGTATGTAACACTTAAAGAATAACGTGGGGTGGTGGCAAACCAACATAAAACTCAACATTTTAAAGAATGACAAGATGTCAGAGCTAGAAAACAGCTTAGGGCTGCTTTAACCCTGTGCTGCTGAGGCTGGGACGTGCTTATCCCTAGCAGGGCACCGAAGAACCAGAAGTAGAGATGATAAAACAGTGAAGTCCTGGGGATCTATATCAATTGATTTAAAAAAAAAAAAAAAGTCCACATTAGTGTGGCTCAGTTGGTTGGGTACTGGCCCACAAAGGAAAAGGTCACTGGTCCAATCCTCAGTCAGGGCACATACCTGGGTTGCGGGTTTGGTCCCCAGTCAGGGCGTGTAAGAGAAGCAACCAACTGATGTTTTTTCTCCCTCCCTTTCCCTCTCAATAAATAAATAGACAGATAAAATAAGTAGATAAATGTGCACACCTGATGCTGATAAAATATTTCACTTCATCCTGTAACAATGTAATTTCTTAAAGTACTACCAAGATACAGTTTTCAAGTATATTAAAGTAAAAACTTTGCTGAAGGGAAAAGGTACTTCTGATTTATGTTAATCAAACAGCAAGAACATCTTGAATGTGTAATGTTTCCTCAAATGAAGGACAATGAAATTCAGCAAGTCATGGAGAAATTACAAAGGGTCTGCGGAGTTCTAACAGAGTAAATGAGTGTTTGAAGCAACAGATGGCTGTGAAATACACAACCTGTCTTCCTCCTGTCCTGACCAAAGCCCACACAACTCCTAAGATCTTGTTAATCAACATGTAAACCACCTTCCTTAAAAATTCAAAACCAATGAAGAGTTTTGTAAGTGATAATACATGCCTCATTTCAAGATCTATATGAATGTGCATCAGTCCTCTCTTGAATTTAGTATTCCTAATATATACATGTTTCTCAGCACTCTGGAGAAAAAGAAACATTCTATAACAATTTTAATCCCATATAGCTCTTGAAAATCAGACCTCAGTAGTCAAGGCAAAATACAGCTGAGACACATAAGACAACTTGAAAAAAATTCATAAAAATGAATGATTTTTCTCCAGAGGTTTGGGGAAAAAGAAGAAAAAAAAAGCTGTTAATTGAAGAAGCACTAGTCCTTCATCTGTGGTCTGCATCCCATTCTCTCCTCTTGTCTGGTGCTGCCAACCTCTTCCTCCTTGTCAGTCTAAACATTCTCAACCTTGGCTGTCTCCAAAAACAAAGCCAGCCCTGACTGGTGTGGCTCAGTGGGTTGAGCACCAGCCTGCAAACCCAACTGTTGGTGGGTCAATTCCCAGTCAAGGCACATAACCAGGTCTCCAGACAGGTCCATAGCTGGAGGCAGGTGAAAGGCAACCATACATTGATGTTTCTCTCCCTTTCTTCCTCCCTCCCTTCCCCTCTCTCTAAAAAATAATAAAAATCTAGCCCTGGCTGGTAGCACAGTGGATAAGGCGCCGGCCTGCGAACCCAAAGATCGCAGGTTCGATTCCCCAGCCAGGGCACATAACCAGGTTGCAAACCGGGTCGCCAGCCAGGTGCATAGCTGGAGGCAGGTGAAAGGCAACCATACATTGATGTCTCTCTCCCTCTCTGCCTCTCTTCCTTCCCCTCTTTCTAAAAATAATGAAATAAAATCTTAAAAAAAAGAAAAAATAATAAAAATCTTTAAACAAACAAACAAAAAAACCCACAAAAAACCACACACACACACACACACACACACACACTTAAAGAGAATGAGAAAAGCATTCACTGAATTCACAACCAGTGGCTAGAAGGTGCAAAAGAAGTGTTGAGACAAAAAGAAAAAGATGACACGCTGGACAAAGAGGTCATACGGCCAGGCCATAGGCATTGCTTATGCAGTACATGGTTTTGCTCCCCATTAGCAGAGTTGTCCCAGAAGCAAAAACTTGCTGGGTGTAATCCTGCTCCATTCTTCTGCATAATTACAAAGGTCAGAATGTATTTAGATGTTTCTCCCAGCTTGGTAAATTGGCCTAAAGTTTATTCTACTGCATTTATGACAATTTGTGACCACTAATTTACTTTGCTGTGCTGACAAGGCATTGCCAACAGTTGCAGTTTCCATGGCCTCTCTTCCAGTGTGATCCCTTCATCAACAACAAAAGCAGTCTCTTGGACAGCCCAGTAGACTTCCATCTTTCCTCCTGTGGGTCACCTCTACCACCCTCAATCCCCAATTTTTCAGTCATCTTATCCATAACACCTAATTTAACAGTGGTTTTCTTAGTAATTTTCTTGTTATCAAACCACTCCGAAATGGTCAAATTTTCCTATGAGTAACTGTTCTTGCACTTTTTATCAGTTTATAATAGTTAAACCATGTTAATTGCACTAATGAGTACAACAGCCATGAACAAGTTCAGGGACAAGCAGAACTGGATTGTATATGCACAATTCAACTGGCAGGAAGAGAAAAAGAGATGAAGTAGAGAGGCCTGCCAGCCCCAGCACTTCATTGCCCTCAGGTAGTCTCACCAGAAGAGCATCACACCTGAAGCTCCTTACCTTCCTCACAGTGCCTCAGTTCTGCTCTTCTACACTCTTCTTTTCATGGCTTCAGTTAATACCCTATGCTGAATTTCAGTGCAAATAACCAAATTTCTGGCCCACATTTTTTAACCTAAGACTCCACAAGTTCATCCTGCCCCCCTCCCACTCTCATTTAAAACAAACAAGCTGCCCTGGCTGGTAGCACAGTGGATAAGGCACCAGCCTGCAAACCCAAAGGTCACAGGTTCGATTCCCCAGCCAGGGCACATAACAAGGTTGCAAACCAGGTCTCCAGTCAGGTCCGTGGCTGGAGGCAGGTGAAACGCAACCATACATTGATGTCTTTCTCCCTCTGCCTCTCTCCCTTCCCCTCTTTCTAAAAATAATGAAATAAAATCTTTTAAAAAATAAAATAAATAAATAAAAAAGACAAACAAGCAAAAACTATTGATCCCTTGATCTCAAGGAAAGATAGCATATTATCTAGCCAGCTGCCCAAAACAGAAACCTACAAATATATCTTCCTCTCAAATAACTTGTATCTCTACCCTTCATCTGTATTGTCTGAATCGTTCAAGTAACCATCATCTCTGAATTACTACCCCAAATTTTCAAGTCTTCCCTAACTCCAATTCTTCTATGGAATAATACTCCTGCAACAGAAGACTCCTCTCCCACCTCTCAGCCTACACTGCCAAAAAGCAAGGCCAGGTGAGATGTCACTCAGTCCTCCCCACAGAGCCCAAGTTGAAATCCATTTACACCCAGTGACACAGCCTGTCAAAGGAATTCTGTAGTCCTAGTAACGGAGGGGAGGACTATGTCTACCTTCTCAGCTACTGTATTCCTGATATGTAACTTAGAGAACAGAATTTCAAGATACATATGTTTAGTAGTTCCATCTTTTGAGCAATAAACACATAGGAAGAAAGTCCTAGTATTTAAAACATAAAGTTCAGAAAATGAGATAAATCCAAGTGAAAGCTTCTGTTGATACATATTCCAAATGATGTGATAATAAGGGAAAAGGCACTGTTTTTAGTCAAGGTAAAATTAAAATTACTTTTGAGTTCATTTTCATCTTATTTTGTATATTTTCTAGATTTTGTATATGTATACATGTGTTCATACGTAATTGTGTACTTGGGATCTAAACACATAGGACAATTAAATACAAAGTAAAGGCTATAGTAAAAAATTACATTGTCAAAATAACAAATCGTTGAAGTTCCTATGTGGCAAAACTGTTACTTGTATTGAAGGAAGGGGTCAAAGGTTCTTTCGAAATCTACTGAACGCTACAAGCCTTCCACTAGAAAAATAGACACATAGTACAAAATGTTAAACAGATTCAGAAGTCCAAGGACACTACCCATCTCCATCTATGAACAGCAGGCTCAGAGTCTGAGCAGGAAGTTAATCCAAGCTCCCCACTCTCCAGGTGGTGATGCTGGGTACTCCCATTTTACCTACTGTGAACATTTTTAAGGCATGTATACTACAAAGCATGTGCTTTTTAAAAAATACACTCACGTTCTTGCCAGGTGGCTCAGTTGGTTGGAGCATCATTCAGTACAACAGAAGGTTGCAGGTTTAATTCCCAGAGCACATACCCCAGGCTATGGCGGATTTGATCCCCAGTTGCGGCATGTATGAGAAGCAACTGCCCTCTCTCTTGCTCTGTCAAACCAATTTTAAAAATAAAAAATAAATTTTAAAATTTACTCATTACTGTTACTAGAGAGCCAAAGGATAGACGTGGGCAGCTATGAAATATTACTTTTGTACTCAAGAAGCCACTGTCTCTAAGCACAGAATCCAACCCCAATTCTCAAGTAGTAAAAGTAACAACTGAACATGCTTTCACTTGTCCAAGATGAAAGCGCCATCAATAGTTACTATTAAAATGCAATGAACATTTCCTAACATGAAGTGTTCCTTATAAAAGTGATATGTTTAAAGAAAGAATATAAGTTTTAGAATAATAAATTCAAAAATATATATAACTTTTGAAAACCTTTGATATTCCAAAGGCATAATACATCTCCATTCATTTTATAACTAGATTACAACTCCTACACCAGTTAAGAATATAATCCAACAATGTACCTAATAACATCACAATAAAAGTTCTAAGCAAACTATCAGAATCAGATTCAATAACACTGAATTAGTGTTCAACCTTAAGGTATGGGATATACTGCTGACCTCAAAGATCAGCACTATAAAAACTACTGTTAAAGTTTAGCCCTGGCTGGTGGCACAGCGGATAAGGTGCTGGCCTGCAACCCAAAGATCGCTGGTTTGATTTCCAGCCAGGGCATACAACAAGGTTGCAAGCTAGGTCCCTAGCCAGGTCCATAGGTGGAAGCAGGTGAAAGGCAACCATACATTGATGTCTCTCTCCCTCTCTGCCTCTATCTAAAAATAATAAAATAAAATCTTTAAAAAAAAATGCTCTAGCCCTGGCTGGTATGGTTCAGTGGATGGAGCACCGGCCTGTAAGTCAAACGCTCACCAGTTCCTTTCCCAGTCAGGGCACATGCCAGGGTTGTAGTCAAGGTCCCCACTGGAGGAGTGTGACAGGCAACCAATCACATTGCTCTTGCATGTCAATGATTCTCTTCCTCTCTTTCTCCCTCCCTTCACCTTTCTCTAAAAAATAAAACCTAAAATAAATATTTTCTAGCCAAAGCCAGCATATCTGATGCTTAGCTATGCTGTGTGGCTAGCCCTCACCTCTTTCAAGTTACTCGGACCTAAGGTACTATACAGAATACATATGCATTTTCAATGGTGCAATCTGCAGTGGACTTGGAAGCAAGAAGGTAGACAAATCCCATTTTCTGCTCTTCCCACATTTTGCAAACTGTCTCCAGGTCTATTCCCCAAATAGCCAAACATGTTCTGAAAAACAAATGGGAGGAGAAAAAAAAGCAAGCAAGGGCTTTGGCCCTGGCCAGGTGGGTGGCTTAGTTGGTTGGAGCATTGTTCCATACATGAAAAGGTTGCTGTTTTGGATCTCAGTCAGGGCACATACCTAGGTTATGGGTTCAATCCCAGTCAGGACACATGCAGGAGGCAACCAATGGATGTTTCTGTCACATAGTGATGCTTCTCCCCCCACCCCTCTAAAATTAATAAAAACATATCCTTGGATGAGAATTTTAAAAAAGAAAAAGAAAACAAGGGCTTTGGGTCCTCTGAATTATCACCAAATATAATTTGGAAGAGAACTATGACAATCTGCACTCATTCCTCAGTTATGTCAGAAAGCTGACAACTGTTAAATCTGAAATCAGCAGGTATTGAGTAACAATTGCTGAGGATAAACTATCAGGAGAGGTGGCACAGTGCTCACAGCAAGTCACTTTTCTCTTTACAGAAAGGTGACAGATATGGTAAGGATAGAGAGGTGCTAACATCGCCAAGGCCTGAGCACAGAGCCCTGAGATAACAGCATAAGCATGAATGTTTACAACAGTCTAAATGTTTCAAGAATTTATATAATGTCCCTTAGACTACTTCTCAAAGAAAACATGTAAACTGCAGTTAGAATATATGACACAAATTAGAAGACCTATTGTCACCTTCTTAAATGGACTGAAGTTAATAGGTTATCTAAAATAACAAACCTTTTAGAAGGAGATCCAAGATGGCAGAGGAGTAAGTGGAGCTACACCAATCTCCTCCCAGGACCAAACTGGAATTACAACTTAATTGTGGAAAAACTCATCTGGAATAACCAACAGAACACTAGCTAGGAAGGACTTACACCACAGACAGAACAGAAGAGGCCATTTCATCACAATGTGACTGGTAGGAAGTGTGAAAAATCGAGAGGGCTGGCTGGGCTACCTCCCAGGGGCAGCAGCTGAAGGGACTGTGAAACATCTCAGCAGCCAGGGTCTCCACCTGAGAAAGATGGGGTCTAAACCCCCAGCTGGGCTTCCCAGCCTATAGCAACAAAGCTGAGAATAAAACAGCATCCAGCTGTGAAAAGCAAAAAGCTGTGGGGTTTTGCCTGCCTTTGAGAGATGGCTAGAGACACAGAGTTCTAAAAGGGACCACACGTAAAAATGGGCAAAGGACCTGAAAAGACTTGTACAGGCACTTCTCTGAGGTGGACATACGAAGGGTCCATAGGCAAATGAAAGAATGCTCACTATCAGTAGTTATCAGAGAGATGCAAATTAAAAAATGAAATACCACCTCATGCCTGTCAGAATGGCCATCATTAACAAATCATCAAACAAGTGCCAAAGCGGATGTGGAGAAAATGGAACCCTAGTGCACTATTGGTGGGAATGCAGACTGGTGCAGCCACTACAGAAAACAGTATGAAATTTTCTCAAAAAATTAAAAACAGAACTGCTTTTTAATGCAGCAATTCCACTAACAGTGTAATATGCAAAGAATCCTGAAACACCAGTTCAGAAGAACCTATGCACCCCTATGTTCATAGCAGCTCTATTTACAATAGCCAACTGCTGGAAACAGCCTAAGTGCCCATCTGATGAATGGATCAGAACGCTGTGTTACATTCACACAATGGAATACTACACAGCAGAAAGAAATAAGGAAATCCAACCTTTTGCAACAGCATGGATGGAACTGGAGAGTATTATGCTAAGTGAAATAAGCCAGGCAGTGAAAGACAAATACCATATGATCTCACCTAATACAGGAAACTAATGAACAAAACAAATAAGCAAGCAAAATAGAACCAGAGGCATGGAAACAAGGAACAGGCTGATAGTGACCAGAGGGGAAGGGAGAGGAAAAGAAAGGGGGAAAAGGGGAAGAGTTTAGTCAAGATCTACTATAAAAGACCCATGGGGATGGACAACATATGGGGATTGACTGTGGAGAGGGGATGGGTTGGGTGGGGCAAGAGAGAGCAATGGGGGAAAAATCCGACAATTGTAATATAACAATAATAAATTAAATTAAATGATAAAAACCCTTAATTTTCCTGGAATAAGTACTTTATTTCAATGTTTTAAAAAGCACAGTTTAATAGCTACTTTAAAAATCTGCTTTAAAAAAAAAGTTGACCTATTATCTATAGTATCTATAAAGTTAATGATTTCTCGAATTTCAATTTTTCTTTTGAAATACCATTGCTAAGACTATACCCGGAGAAGTATCTTATGTGAGTTCCATGGTCATAGTGCAATGGAAAACTGAACTTAGAGAAGATGTGGTTCTAGTCTTCATTCTGCCACCAACCAACTAGCAGTATTTATTAATTTTACCTCTGTGGGCCTCAGTTCCTGAGTCTTTAGAGCCCTAAAATCCTAAGACTGCTACCACAATGTTACAGTATTTTCTGGTTATTATTTTTAGAAACTAGTTATCAAATCTCAGTTATAAAATAATATAGACCAAAACTCAAAGTCTCAGAAAGTGACTGTTCTACTTGAACATGTTTCATTCACACTAAATACTACATGACTAGTCAAAAAGAATTAAAGGTTTCCCTCAGTTCTATAATTCCAAACAGCAACCATGGCACTGATAAAAACAAAACACTCCACACGCCTGGGTTAAAACTGATTAAACATACTGTTAATTTATTATTAAATATTTGGTATATTCTTCACAAATTAGCAATAAACTTCCCTAATCTCACCTCCACACAGCAAAATATAAAATGGGAGTTAATATAAATCCAGCTTTTATTCACCTGCTCATAAAATTATATGGTAAGAAATACCATTTATGGCAATAAAAATGACTTTGGGAAAACACTGATCTTTGTTTTTATCCTGAACTGTAATGTTGTGATTTCATAAAAACTTAACACTGAGTTAACAAATTAAAAACCTCCAAAATGACAATCAAATGGACTCTCAACATTCTGAACTTGAAAGGAACAGTGTGTTGTGGGCTTAACTTCAATACTAAAATTCATGGTCATTTAGGATTTCAAAGCATTCTCTGTGACTGGTGTTCCACAAGTCAGAAACTTAAATGCTATGTGCCTGAATGCTCTGCAGTTTTACTTGGCAACTTGAATTTCTCCTTCCAAAGTATAAAAGTAGGAGAAGCTGTGAAAAGTGCAGGTACAGAGAGCAACTTCTGTCAACTACCTTATCCACTTTGCCCTTTGGTCTTCACTGATCACTCTTTCCCTCCCTAGATATCTAAGGTGTGAAGAAGTAAATATTGCTGATTCATCATTCATTTGTACAATGGTCTGCACTCCAAATGACCCACTAAGGGAAACCAGAAATAGATTTTCATCTGATAACAAGTATCGTTAAAAATTCAGACATTAATCAAAAAGGAACATGGACCTTAAAATGATGCCAGGGGATGTTTCATCCAAAAAGGTTTTCAAATTAAGCTTCCACACTAAATGACAGCCAGCATATACCATCAATTGTTTGAATGTTTTTATTTACCTGCTAAATATACAAGTAAAGAGAAAATGCTTTTGACTTCCAAATGTCTAGATGTTTTAACGGTAACTTTCCACAGGGACTTCCAAGTGTATTCTTAAAGGTTCCTGGTATTCTCCAACTACACGAAGTTGTGATAAACTGGGAAGTAATGGCTTACAGAGCTATATACAGTTTGTGTGGAGATTATGATAAGGCAAAAATTATATAGATGGTAAAATTTCAATGAAACAGAAGTACTGACTGGGGACTCAACAGTTGGAAATTTAATTTCAGGTAACAGCTAATAAGCTTAGTAATCAATGCATGTGAAAGCTATTATTCCAGGAACTGATGGTATGACCCACCTTGACTCCAGCAGACCATAAAAAGTTTCACCTTTGTGCCTGAGGAGGACTGCAAGCAATTCAAGATAGTATCTGAGCCAACATACTCCAGGGTGGGATGTCCACTGCCCAGGGCACAGATGAAATAATGCTGCAACTTTTATCTGATAAACTTTTTCCCTGAATTCCAAACCCCTTATCTACAACTTTCTCCACTTTGTAAAAAAGGTCAGTTTAAAATGGAATTTAAAATGGCCTATTAACCTTGGCTGGTGGGGGTCAGTGAATTGAGTATCAGCATACAAACCAAAAGGTCACTGGTTAGATTCCCAGTCTGAGCACTTGCCTGCCTTGTGGGCAAGGTCCCCAGTTGGTAGGCGTGCAAGAGGCAAAACCAGTCGATATTTCATACATCAATAATCCTCTTCCTCTTTTTTCCCTCCCTCCCTCCCCTCTCTAAAAATAATTAACAAAATCTTGTAAGATAGTCTGGTAGGGTGCAAAACCCACTATCTTCTCAGATCGCTGGCCATCTGATAAAGCAGCCATAAAGATTCAATCCCTGTCTCTGCTTATTGGTTCTGGTAGTGACAGACAACATGAACACTGGCTTTTCCTGTTTCAATACTGTCAACAAAATGAAAGAAAAATCGTTCTCATAAAGTACAGATTTTAATGGACTTGATATTTTAAAAATATATATAAATTTGAAAAGGAAATGTTTAATGCAACTTGTAAACCTATATCAAATTGGTCACTGTGTTTTTATCCCTGTATCTTAAGCTTTGACAATAAAACAAAGCATTTTGAATCCTGAAAACAGAATGTTCTCATTTTTCAAAGATGTTTCTAAAAAAAGAATCTTAATTAGTCTGCCTTAATAAAAGCTGAAATAACAATATACTTTTAAAAACTGAAAAAATGCTAGCCAATTTAAAGCATAATTTAGAAGTATTTTTAAAAATATATGACTACGTGTAATTCAAATGAAAGGGAGTCTGAGCAAGCTATTTATTCCTCAAATAGCGCAGAGTTTGGCCTTTTCCATTGTGATAACACACACATGGAAAGAGGAGGGCTCTCCACCTAGGGACCAAGTAATACTCCTCTATGTGTACCCACAGTCCTCCTCCACGCCACTCTCCACAAAGCAGAATAATCACTGTAAAAAGGCAATTCTGGTTTAAAGCCCTCATCTATGCCAGGACCTCCCAGACCAAGTAGAATGTGTCTGTCACCTCTCCCAGTCCCTCCCCATGACTTACTCTCATTCACATTAGTTCCTCTAAATCATTCTGCCCCTAGTCAATTCAGAGTGTTTGCACACTTACCCTCACCCTCTTAGCCCACAAGACTCTCTCCTCCCCACCCTTCACTTCCTTAGGGAAGGAAGCCTCCAAATCCCTTAAGGTCTACTGGATGATCTTAGCACAGCTTACTCTCCTGTCCAATTATTTGACTATCTACCTGCCTCAGTGAACAGCAAGCTTCCCAAAAGTAGGCAATCTATCCCTTTTGTTAATCATTTTAGAGAAATTGGATTTATTCTTAATTTACTTCATATCGTGTGCCATTCTAAGACCTGGTTTCCTGTCAATAAGTAAAATAAGAAACCCTGGATATCATGAAGTTTACAAGGAAGTAAAAGACAGATTATACATAAAATATGAAAATTACATGGCATGTTACAATGTAACAAGTGCTACAAACAAAAGTAAAGCAGGGAAGGGAGATGAAGGATGCCTGCCACAGGCTATTTCTACAATAAATGTGCCTGTTGCCTCGGCTGACGTGGCTCAGTGGATTGAGCACTGGCCTGCCAACCAATCAGTCTGGTTCGATTCTCGGTCAGGACATACGCCTGGGCTATGGGCCAGGTCCCAAATTGGAGGGTGCGAGAGGCAACTACACATTGATATTTCCCTCCCTTCCAGTTTCTCTAAGAAGAAATAAAGTCACTTAAAAAAAAAAAAAAAAAAAAGGTCTGTCATATTAGGGCTGGCTCAAGGAAGTATTGAGTTGAGAGTGATTATGAAGTTTCATTTACAGAAGTTTTCAGAGTCCAAAAATCGGTTTACCTTCCTCTAAATAAAACAACTCTTCCCTCATTTCTTTTGGACTACAGCCATAGAAAAAATGTTCTGGTACCATTTATCATTGTATTGCTGGTGTTCGACCAAAAATATCAGCTCAAGTAAGGAATGAATTTTTTCTTTCTGTAGTGGCCCTTCTCTGATCAGGCCCTGTAGCAATGATTCTCAAGGGGGATCATTTTCACTATTGTAATTGCTTTGTTTTTGGTTAATAAAATTTGTTTTAATCTTAAAGCAAAATAAAGGTAATAGTTGTTAATAAAAGGGAGCACATTTTTAAAGACAGAAAAAGTGTAATATGTGCCACATAAGTTACTTCATCTGAAAGTTACTATATGCACTACATGCAGCTGTCAAGTCAGTTAACATTTTATAAAGGTAAGTTTATGCACTTTCTATGGCACCCTTTTCTAATGAAGACATTCATGTTTGTTTATTAAAGTATGCAAAGGAATGATCTGCAAATAACCTCTCTAAAACTGAGATGGGAGGTGTCTAGGTATGCCTTTGTCCCTCTAGTTGAACAAAGTTTACTAAACATCTACCATGTACTTGGTCCTGAGCTGAGCAAAGAGATTTACATACATAAAAAAGATCTCACCCACAAGGAACTGCCATTAATGAATTAGGTGTCAGGTCTAAGGGTACTAAGGAAACAGGGAAGCAGTCCGCACCACCTAAGAAATGAAAAGAAGGATTCCTAAAGGACTCATGAAATACCTTTATAAAGGTGGGTTAAAGGAAGACATTCAATTTCAGGCAAAGACACTATGCAACACGGTTTTAGGAGGTTTTAGGAGGGCCGGAGGCAGTGATCAGTGTATGTTCCCCAAAGGTAGCCGGGCCAGCAAGGACGCAGAGATGAAAGGCCCCCATGGGACCATGCCTGCTGTGCTAAGGGGTCTGGGCACTTCTTATTTAGGCAGAAGGCAGTCACTAGGGGCTTTTTTAAAAGGTCCTAACAATCAGGATATATCTTTTAAAGCAATCTCTGGCTGTAGCTGACTAACATGTGTGTAATAAAAGAGAGCATTTTATCTTTATCACGCAAATAAATACAATCATAATTTATCAGTTTATAAATCCAAAACTTTTGCATATCAGATTCCATAAAGGACATTTTCAGTGAAGACTATCTTGATGATTATCAAATTCTCCCTAAAAATTAAGTACCATGCTTTCAAATTCAAATAAATAAATATCAAATGTCCTCCATGTTACACAATGGATTCTGTGGCCCAGGTCTCACTACTAGGGAGGGATACAGGGCTGACACTAAAGAAGGAACCAGACCCTGACAGAGAAGCAAAGGGGTGGCACCTTTCACCTGTAACCCTTCATGATTAAACAGGAGCCACAAAGCTTCACCATAAAAACTATGAAAAGACAGTGTTTAAAGATATTGAAGGGATAAAAGGTATGGGAGCTTGAGGAGTTGAGCAAGGAAGGGAACATAAGCTAAGTTAATTTTCTCTGTTCCTATGGAAGATATGTTACACTCAGGAAAAATAAATCTAGGAAAAACACTAGGAAAAAAAAATGTCCATGTTGGAATTACCATCTTTCTTCTAATGAGAGCCTAATGGCTTTCTACCTTACAATTCCACATGCCAATAGAAAATTTCATTTTCTAATCCTGATAACTCCAGAGGCAGAGTAGCTCCAACAACATCAGCCAGTGCAACAAAAGTTTCGATTGAACCAAACTAAGCTAACATTAGGTCTGTTGAGTTTAATTTAACTCTTTCAAAAGGCAAGAGCCTCATTCACTGCATACTCTAATATTAGCTTTTACAAAAAAAGGAGAACACTTAACAGGAATAGTTTTACAAAAGAGCATAAAAAACAAAACCCCTATAGCAGTGTGTTTTTTAACAATTATTTTTCATAAACACAGCATCACTGTTTGTTTTCTTCTTTCCATTAGCAAAAGGTTAAGTCAATAGTCTTAAGGAAGAATTACAAGAATATACTCTGAGATCTTCTTGCAATTACCAATCTGAAAAAAGAAGTCCTTAAAATGAGAACTCTGCAAGAGTAAAAGCATGTGTTAATGAAAGCATATTTAAAACTTGTGCCTTTGGCATTAGGACAACAGCAAATGATTTAAATTAACATAGCTATACCGCTCTTTACAATCTCAAGGGAGCATCATAAATTAACATTACTAAAATTAGACCTAGATTATAATCCTAGTTATCATACAAAGAGTATGAACTCCAGAATGACATTGAAATAAGAGAGAAAGGAGTTTCTCAGCCACTTCTTGGTTATTAACTTAACCACAGATGTATCATTACAAAAACTTGTAAATATTGTTGCAAATCCATGTACAGTAGTGAGGCTACTTGCAGACAAAGTTTATTGTTATTACCATTAACAATTTGATGTTCCCAACTTGCAATTATATATTTTTGAATTACATTTTATGATACGTGAAGATTGATTCATAAGAACAAGTGACAGTAAAGTATTTGTTTCCACAAAGTTTAATTATGTATTTGTCAAAATTTGTACTTTCTTGGGGAAACCATATTAAGTTTGATAAAATCACTGAGTCTCAATTTACATTAAAAAATTTAATCCCTAGGATTAATAAAATCAAATTTTTCTCTTAATGTGCTGCCATTTAATTTCTGCTACTCTTCTTCTATAAAGCATGTTAAAGTGTGTGCTAGAAACTTTCATATCCATATTATATCATCTATTTTCTATCTGGCTCTTTCTCAAATATAATATGACTCCTTTCTCCAAATATACACTCTGTCCTCAGAACCTGATTTCTCTGCCCAAGATACATGTAAAGAAAGAAAAAAAAAAAACCCTCTAATAATTTGAAATTGACAATGACAGAAAGAATATTGAAAATAGTAATAAGGTAAGCACCATTTTAAAAATTCTTAAGAATCTCAGTAAGTTTAAAAAATAGTAAAAACAACCAACATCAACGTGTTACTACAGCCATATGAGGCTGATGTTATTTATTATCCTTTCCCTTTTTAGAGATGAAAAAAGTGAAGCACCAAGAGAGGTTTCTACTCAATAAGAAGCCATGCCATTATTTCATGTAAGTCAGTCATCTCACATTAACTTTCCAAAATACAGGATGAAAGTTATTCCTAACCAAAAATGTTTCAAAGAAGGTATACAAATCAAATTTATGGTTGAATAAATTTGCTAACCTGATGCCTTCCAGAAATTATTTCACTTTAACCAACTCCAGCAAACTTCAGTCAAGCGATTTCTTATAACTTGATAATAAAACTGTCTTTCAGTATATTAAACACAGAGAGAAGTGAGAGAGTAGAAACCATTTCAAATTCTGTAAATTACCCGGATTGTAAATTAGAGGGAGCCAGGCAGGTGGGGAAGCATGGAAATTGCACATTGCACATGCCACCTGACCACCACAGAGAACTGAACATCACTCTTACCCCACCCCTCCCCTTGGTCTTTGCAAACTACAATTTAGCACCTATTTCAAGTGCGTTTTAAATAAGTAATACGGCTTAAGGGACCAGCTAAATATCAAAAGAGAAAAAACGTTTAAAAAGAGAAAATAACGCAGACTTACTTAACTATATTCATCTTCAAGTTGGCATTATCTTTCTACAAACGCTTAGGAATTAAATTTCCTGCACAGTCCAGAGAAATCCCTCCGTTCCTTCAGTTATGCGAAACTTCAAACTTCACTTAAGATTAGGACAAGTTACATTGCAGCCAGGGAGGGGTTCTCTAAAGCATAAGACCTACCCTACAGATAATTTCCTCAAGTTTCAGGTCAGACAAAATGAAACACAATGTTACCAATAATAAGAGGGAGGAAAGTAACAGTAACTATACGAAGCACTGCAATACAAAGTTACACTCAAGTCTTGACTCTTAAATTTACGTTCTGATTGGACCCCACCGAGAAGCAGGGAATAAGAGATTCCTGACCTGTGTGTCCCTTTCTCTGGACTGTGTCTCCTGGCCCTATATCCAACACGGGACACACTCAAGATTTTTCGTTTTTTGTAATTCTTTCATAACCTGCCTCTGCTCAGGCCTATCGAGAGAACCGGAGCTTCCCAAAGATATACCAAGCAACAGGATCCCCACTTCCTGGTCCGAATGACCCTGTCCCCTCCCCGCCCCGCCGGCTGGCGGCCCTGGGCTCCGGGGCGGAGAGCAGGGCGAGGCCGTCGCAGTGCGGGCCAGACCCGCGGCGGGACCCGGACTCTGCCCTATCCTATTAGGACTCCAGGCCCCGCTCCTGCCAGGACCCCAGCCCTGCCCGGACCCCGGGATGCGACCCCGGCCCTGGCCGGTCCCCGAGCTGCTACCCCAGCCCCGGAGCTGCGACCCTGGCCATGCTCCTGCCGGGCCCCAGCTCTGCCGGCCCCCAGCCCTGTGCTACCCTGACCCCGACCCTATCCAAATCCCCGTCCTGCCCGCACGCTGCACAGACCCCGGCCCAACCTGTAGTCTGGCCCTGTAAGCCGCCGCCGCCCTGCCCGCCACCCGGCTCTGTCCCGCCCGGTCCTGCCCGCCGGCCCGCCAGCCGCGTCCTCCGGGAAGATGGCGGCCCGTGACAGGCGGGCGCGGCGCGGGTCCGAAGCGGCCAGCCGCGGAGGAGTGGAGCAGAGGGAGAGAGATGGGACCCGGGACCTGCACGTCCGCCGCGCTCACCTGTCAGCGCCGCCGCCGCCCGGCCGCCGACCGCCGCAGCCCCGGTGCCCGGTGACCGCGCCACACGCGGACGGGCCGTGAGGGAGGGGCGGGAGCAGGGGCGCGGCCGGCCCGGGCGAGCGGCGGGGGACGGTGCAGCGCAGGCTGGCGGCGGGCGGCGCCAGCTACTTCCCGTTTCGGGCCCGAAAATGTCTCAACCTCGCGACTCCGGCTCCCTAACGCTCCTTCCCGTTCGCATGAGAACACACAGCTCCCGCTTCCGGGACTCGGCGGAAATCCCGCCCCGCGCGCCCGCGCGCCCCCGCACCCGCGCGTTCGCGAACTCTCCCGCCGGGCCGCCGACTGGCGCTCTGAACCCCGGAGAGCCTTACGTCGAGGAGGTACGGAGGCCGGATTGGCCTCGCGACGTTTAACTCGCCCCCCCCACCAGCCTCTCCGCGCACGCGCACCCCTTCCTCCGGAGCCTGTGATTGGTGCGTGTGTGCACGCAGCCAGGCCCCGCCCCACGCCGCTGCCCCGCCCCGTGTCTGTTTCCCGACCCCTCCCCGCTGTCCCCAGCTGTGCGGGCGTTGTGGTCTGGGAGGCAACCGCAGTCCCTGCGCCTTTCGCCCCGGGGCAGCATCCCAACGCCCCTCCTCTCCCTGCCTTGCCCTGCGGTCGGCAAGGCTGGCGGAGGTCTTCCCAGACCTGCATCTGAGGAGAAAGCAGTCGGGTCGCAGGTGCCTTCAGTCTCTCCTCGGCCAGTCGGCAACTTTCTCAGATTTCACAGTGCTGAAAACCGGGTCTCTTCCCGAACACGAAATTATGTCACTTACCTCTGACCCACTGTATGGGAGAAAGAAAAGCATACCATGTACACCTCCCATAAGCATGCTGCCCGATTTCCTGCATACCTGTTCTGATTGATTATTGGTGTAAATATATATACAAATTAGGCCAATTTCCAGGACTTAACCCCGGTTATAAAGATTTTCTGAGTCACTCTGTCCAGGCTTATGATGCACCGGTGCTTCTTATTTGTTCCTCCCGATGTATTCTGCATTCTGGACTTAAATTATCTTATTGGGAGGGTCACCGTACTGCCGTCAGTGTGGGCGCTTCCTGATTTGTTATATGTTGTCATATCCTAGCTCTAAGAGTTAACTTCTAAGTTAAATAATGATATTCCTAACGCTGTCTTTAGGGAGAATACTCATGTAAGACTAAGATTTCTTCTAAATGAAATCATGTACATAGTTTAGAAAAAAAGACAACAGCATTGGAAACTCACTTTCCAAGAGAAACTCCCTGTTGGCTATTTGCAGAGCCCTTCTCAGGTGCCTCATTTATACTTATGTCTGTTTGTAATCTTTCAAACCAGGGCCTCTACTCTGGGCCTCTGATATCATCCCTGGGCCCAGTGATGTGGTCTACCTGTGAAAGAATACCTTAGGAATTCTCCAAAGTTGGTAAATTAGACATCCATCTTTTTGCTATACAGACAAGTTCCTCAATTACAAAAAAGACTAAAAACCTAAATGATAGACTAATACATTATATTTTTTAATTTTTTTTAAATTTTATTGTTGTTGTATTACATCCATCCCCTTTTTGCTCCCCTCTGTCCCCCTCCCCACCCACCCATTCCCCCCAAAGTCAATCCCACCTGTTGTCCATGTCCATGGTACATTATATTTTAATGGCATCTCTTACTTTCCATTCGTGTTATGTGATCCTTCCTGAACAAATGTTGACACTAGGCTTTTTGTTCCCCTATGATTGTTATTTTTACCTGTGTTTCAAATGAAACCTATTTTCACCTTGGGATGTGAAGTTATAAAACACATTTTTATATCATTTTTACTTAAAAAGATAAGGTCAAGTTAAAAAAAAATTTTTAATATAAACTTCTCAAATGCCAAGCAGTTACAACACCTATCAATCCATCCTATCTAAAAACTCTTTTCTTCTCCCCCTAATAATGGCTTTGCTTCTCTCCCAATTGTTTTCATAGCAGGGAGGCTGGTCTCTGCTTCCAGATCTCTTCACCCCATGATTCATCATGCCAACAGAGATTTCCTTTAAAAGCCTCACCATCCACCTGTGAGTCAAGACCTGTTGTCTGCCCCAAAGGGCAAAGTCCACATTGTGTTCTATGGAGTAGAAGCCCTAGCCAGCCTCAGCCTGTCCTGTCCATATCCTTTTCAGTCCTAGGGTCAGACACCCTAACCTTTCAATCACATTCAATTAACAAGCATTCCGAGGTCAGTGTTGTAGTTATTGGGTGAGGATGGGAGTAACACACAGGCTTTACCCTATAGGGCCTTACCAGTTACTGAAAGGCATATCAACTGACAATAACCAAAGTGTGTGATGAGCCCTGTTAAAGACGGGAACAGGGGGGTGGAAAAACGGGAACAAAACAGAATCATGTGTTCCCAGATGTTTGCTGCTCCTGAAGGTGAGCGTGGGACATCTTTGTATTCCTGAGCACTGTGGTCCTTCAGTGTCATCCTTTGTCTGTGCTTTTCCCTCTGCTGGAAGTATCCTTTCTCTGCTTCCACTTCTGGTAAAATCTGGCTGATTTCTCAAGCTTCAGCTCAAATGTCAACCATAAATCTTCCTTTTAGACAGTCCATTTCCCTTCTGGATCCTCTTAGCAGTCTGTCCATAGCTCTGTTGAAGCTGTTATAATGATATTTACATGACTGGCTGTAGAACAAGGGAAGAGACCAATAAGTGTGATATCTAGCACCATGTGGAGGGTGAGGCCATAGGACCTCCTCTAAAATATCTGTGGAATTAACCAATGAAAAAAGCAAATCATTTTTCTCTTACTAAAAGCCTAAATTTCAGCTAATATATGAAAACATTCTTTTATGTCCTGTGAAAAATAAACTCCTTTTCTCCATGTTGTATATCATCATTGGAAATTACCTGTATATTAGCAAACTCATTTGCAGCATTCAAACTTTATTCCTAATGATCTAGGACTATCCATTTACCCATGAGTTAAATACTCAGCAAGTCCTTACCTTGTCCTGGGGAGTTGTGCTAAGTGCTGGGAGATGCATAGCAGGTAAGCAGTGAGGATAATGGAGAATAAGGATGACTATGGAGTGTGCACAGAGTGCCTGGGTAGCAAACACACGGCAGGTGCTGAAGCTAGCTTGGTGAAGGAATTGGAGAAAGTGATAATTAAGACAAGGCCAGAGAGACAGGAGTTGAGGGGCTGCCAACAAACTTCTCAGTGGGGAGGGAGAGGCCAGCCCTGGCCAGAGAATAGAGGGTTTGAACATGGCACAGTATGAAATGACGTTGATTAGAATGGGGGTGGGGTGGGCACAGCAGCCCTGAGGGGTAGGCAAGGCAAGAACCCAAAGGTCTTATAAGCCATTTAATATGTTTGAATTTGATAGTGAGTCAAAACCTTATGATAAGCTAAGTGGGTATTCATGAAAAGTTTTAAGCACTGGAGGATCTCTGGCCCTCAGAAGTCACCCAAACAGAAATTCAATGAGGAACTGGCTTAGTCAAAATAAGGTGAAAATATAGAAAAGGGTAATGACAGTAATATATTAAAACACACTTTTTAAAAAGGGTACATGAGTTCACATTAAGAAATATAAGTAAAAGGATAAATGATACATATAAAGTTATCATTTCCATTTTACAGATTAGGAAAGGGAACCTCAGAGAAATAAAATAGCAATCTGACCAAGATCCCCGTGCTAGTGAGTAGAAAGACAGACTAGAGCTTCAGATAGGGTGCATTTCCCACTATACCATAATGTTTTCCATTTTCTGTCAGCAGAATGGAAGTCCCTTTGTGGAAACTTCACACTTCACTCAGTGGAAATTTTTGGCTATATGTTGCCTAACATAGCAAAGTGGAAGACAGATAGCTTTCTATATAAAGATTTAACCAGACTGAATCTATTGCTCTCTGATAAAATCCAGTCAGACTGTGACATTTGTGCTCAGAAAAGAACGGCTTCAATTATCCCTGAAGACATTAGCCTGTTCTATGGGTCCAGTGCTGGTTATGTAACATTTTTGAATGAAGATCTGAGTTATTTTACATCGACTTGAAATTAGAATTTTTTCAGTCTTGTGTCTTGCCATATCCTAGTGTGTTTGCTAAAATGCAAGTGGATGTGGCTTTTCTCAATATGCTCCTCTAACATCCCCCCAAAACAGGGCTATTCAGTGAGTCTCTCTTTTGATACTTGAGCATTTTATTTATTAAGGGATATACAACAAAATGTTTATTTTTGTAAGTATACAAAAGAAATGCTGTACATGATGTAGGCTGTGTTCTCAAAGATACAACAATGTTTTTTTGGGGGGGGACGAGATACTATAAAAAAGACCATATACATATAACAACAAAATACCCAATCAGAAGACAAAATGTGTTGCTCAAAAAGTAAGTTCCATGGACACCAGGGATGGGGAGGGGGGCGGTTGGGGGACTTAGCTTGCAGTGTAGAGACTTCAAAGATTGATGAGTTTCTGGACCAGGAAGGTAGCATGAGCTTGGCTTTTATGGATAACAGTGAGAAAATTGGGGTATATGTCAGAGAGCGCATGATGGGGAGTTAGCAAGAGGCAATACTACAAACAAGATATGCAGGCTAGTCCCAGGTTGTGACTGTCAGCACCAAACCAAGGAGATTTAACTGCATTCTGGGGGCAAAAAAGACTTGGAAAAGATAAAGTTTTACTTGGAAATTGTTGAGTTTAGGTGACAACTAGAGGTTGGTCTAAATAGTACAAAGTATTGAATGTTGGGTGGCAAGTTAGGCCTAAAGATCTTGATACAATCATTGGCTCAGGTGGTGAGGTTAGTGGTGGCAGAGAAGCAGAACTCTGTTCCTCTAAGGTGAAGGGAACTCAGACCCTGAACTTTCAGGCCAGGTTTTTTGCTGAAAATGAATTTGACTGGCAGGTTGGAAAAGTGATGAGTTGTGTAAAAGTGGTTGTATGGAATATGCTTGGGAGAATAGGAATGTTGGAAATGTTCTGTTTACTACTTAGTCACTTTTACAGATTTTTAGGGACTCAGCCTGCTTTTCCCTCCTGTCTGAGGTTGTCACATATCTTGTTAATGGAAGTCCTTCTCCTGCCCCCATCTGAGAATGGATGAATGTGGAGAGTTCCAATTCCCCATGACAGTGCTATTCTTTTTAAGTGATTGCAGTTCCAGCTGGTGTTATAGTAGTCCCGTATTGCATAATGTCTATTTTGTCTTAGTTTATATTTTTATGTTAATTAGTGTGTTTGAGCATATTCACATATGTTTGTTAGTCATATCTATTTTCTCTTGGCTAGTTTAGATCCAGATTTGTTATGAGAAGTATCTGATGGAGACATCTCAGAAATGCAATGGGAGGCATAATTATGTTAAGGAAAATAGGAGGGTATAGTAGGGGAAACATGGAGATAAAGGTACAGAAGGGAATGGGACCTCTTGGATCAAACTCCTAGACTCTCCTAGGAACCTGCCTCCCCTTTTTTCCCAGGACCAGATTCCATATGCTTCTCTCTAACCCCTTTTATTCTCTCTGAACCAGATCCATTTTCCTAGATCTCAGTTCTTTCCAAATAATTTATTTTAACAAGCTTTTCTTTCCCAGACATTATATTAGCACACACTCACATCAGAGGTTAAAAGAGACTATGAGGCCCTGGCTGGTAGCACAGTGGATAAGGTGCCGGCCTTCGAACCCAAAGATCGCAGGTTCGATTCCCCAGCCAGGGCACATTACCAGGTTGCAAACCAGGTCTCCAGTCAGGTCTGTGGCTGGAGGCAGGTGAAAGGCAACCATACATTGATGTCTCTCTCCCTCACTGCCTCTCTCCCTTCCTCTCTTTCTAAAAATAATGAAATAAAATCTTTAAAAAAAAAGAGAGACTATGTCCTGGAAGTTGGTCCTCCTTCAGGTGGAACAGTCTCTGCAAAGTGTAGAACGTAATGGGTTATCATACCTAATAGTGGGAGTATTACTACTATTTAGCTTTGGATGATTGGGGAGTCCTTATAGATCATCATAAATACGGGAAGTTCTTTTAATCTCATGATCTAATGACATTTTTGGAACCATGATCCCCCCTCCTGGGTTATCACATTGAGAGAAGCCAGCTGACATGTCATAAGGTCCCTAGGAAGTGGGCCCTCCAGCATTAGTGCAACCTTCAGGTGGGAGCACATGCAGCCCAAGCTACTTCTCAGCTGAGTCTTGTGTGATGCCCTGAATGAGAGCTAACCAGCTGAGCCATTTGGAGTTCTTGATTCTTTTTTGAAATGGTAAACTGGACCTTTGCTTGTTGTGTATAATTCTGAGGGTTGGGCTCAACCACCCTCCCTCCTGCTGTAACTCTTATCTAACTGTGAGACATACCTTGGTGCCTTTCACAGAAGAGCATTTTGAACATCCTTGATGGTATATATCATGTATTCAGTTTTTAGCCTTCTGAATGGGAGTGATTTCTGTCAGGTTTTGTTTTTAATGAGAGTTGATTGGGTCAGCTGAAATTGACATGGTAGACTATAAAGTCTCTTTTTTCCCCTTTTACTAACAGAGTTGCGCAGGAGGGTGAGCAGTTAGGGTGGTGGACATTGAGAATTGTAAGATGCTGCAGGAGATGAGGAGAGCAACACTATCTGAGTAGTAATTGTAGTTGTTTCTGATCTTCCTGCCTACCTGTAAACCCCACGACACCAGGGACACTGTTAACCCTAGCACCTGCAGATGCCTGGCACCCAGTATCATGGGACTGTGTGTGGCTGGGGTCCTAGAAAAAGTTGGCTCCTCAACATTCCTGGTGCAGGAAGAGGGCATCCTGGATTAAAGAATGGGGCACAGAGAGGAGAGAGGACATGTTGGGTGAGGGTGAGGACATAAAACTCGACTGACTCCAAGGCCTCAGAAAACAAGGATGAATGTTCATAGCATGACCAAAAATCAGTCTCTCTGGTATATAACAAATATGATTTTTTAAAAAATGAACCAAATAACAAGAATTCTAAAGTCCAACTTGTCCACCAACACGGTTGCCTTGCTTTAGGGCTCTCAGTAAGCTGTTGCACATTGGAAGCTCTAATTATTTATTCACTTAACGCCACGTCTAAAGACTAAAGCTTCCAAATTCACCGGAAGAAAGGCATAGGTAGTGATCGATGGTTGCCTCACTGTAAGTAGGAAAACCTAAATAATCTAATTAATACAATTATATCAGTGTGTCCCATCACACTTTTGGGTAAGTAGTTGGTTAGTTTTTCAACAAGGAGATGCCAACCTTGTTTGGCATCATGGGCTTGTGTTTAAGACCCTTAGAAAATGTGGGGATGGGGAGGTGGGTCTTAAGAGTAAGTGGATTCGGTTTCGAATCTTAACTTCCTCACTAGCCCCTTCCCATTCCTGTCATTTGTATTCAGAGGAAAATGAGTTTTCCTTCCTGCCAAGCCTCAGGCTTTGGATTTTCATTCCTGGCCCCTAGAATGATGCTGACCCTGCTCCACCTTGGAGTTGGCCTCAGGGCATGCTGGTTCTGCACCTGACTCTGAGTCCCTGCATCTTATCTCAAAGTGCTTCTTTCCGTCCCAGTTTCTGCCGCTGGTGCTTATCTTTAGCTTCTGATTAATATCAGTCCATAACAGTTTGTTAAAAGCTAGTGTCTGAAGGTTGATTCTCTGATGCTTTTAAGTCTTAGGGAGTACATAATAGTCCTAGTTGTATGCATGATTAGTGGACAGCAAATTGTTGATAATATTGAACAAAATTTGAAACTCAATAAATATTAGTTGATTATGTTTATGGAGTTTTAAATGTTTCCAACTTTTCATGTATTATATTAGTAAGCATATATTATAAATTACGGTTATATTTTATATTATTATATTTTTAACATAATTTAAAGATATTTTAGCATTACTGTCTATTATGGACTGAATGTTTGTGTACACCCCAAATTTATATATTGAAGCCCTAATGCCTAATGTGACTGTATTTATAATTGTTATTTTGTAAGTAAATACACATTTGTCAAAAAATGGACTAAGGTGAGCAAATTATTTTTCTGATGATTTTTTTGGCAGTTAGTATGGTAGGTAGTTTCTTCAATTATTAAAACAACCTTAAAAGGTTAGGAAAATAAACATTTCCTTTAACATTTGTCCTCTAATTCATTGTGGTAACTGATGGGAGGTAGTATGAGTCTAGGACCTGGGGAGCTCATTTCTGTCTCTAACTTTCAGCAAGTTATGCAAGTTCTTTGGGCCTCATTTCCTCAGTTTGGGATTTTTCTCTCTCAACAAAAGCTTTTATTAGCTTGTGTTCTCTTTGTACCTGAGTTTGTATACTTTTTGCCTTGTCATAAAGTTCCCTGATCTTTTGCATACAAAAATAGGTTAAAAAGCTGTTTGTACTATTTATTTCCCCTGAGTTTCATTTTGGGTCATTTCTACTTGTGTGTATTTAATTTCATGTATCTCTTTTTCTTTGATATCTAATCTACCATTAATCCCATCCAATGTATGTTTTATCTCACATTTGAAGCTTTTGTCTCTAGAAATTTGACTTGGGACTTTCTTCTTTATTTTTCATACCTCTATTAACATGCTTTACTTTTAATGTATTTGTGACTTTATATTTAAAGTGGGTTTCTAGAAGACACCATGTAGTTGGGCATTTTTATTGTATTTAGTTCTTTTGTACTTAATGTGAGAATTAACAGAATTAGGTTTAAGTTAATAATATGTATCATCCTATTTATTTATTTATTTATTTTTAATTGTATTCTTGTTGTAATACATCCATCCCCTTTTTGCTCCCCTCTGTCCCCCTCCCCACCCACCCATTCCCCCCAAAGTCAATTGTAACATCCTATTTATTTTGTTTGTTCTTTGCTCTCTTTTTCCTCTTTTTCTACCTTCTTTTGGAGTAAATGAGTATGTTTTATGATTATGTATCTCCTTGGTTGGCTCATTAGCCAAATAACTCTGTTATTTACGTGGTTTCCTTGAGTTTATAACATTCATCATTAGCTTATTAGCATAAGTTCAAGTATTATTATACCTCTTCATGTATATATAGTAACAGAATCTTATAATAGTATATATTTCCATTTTCTGTAGCAAGGTCAGCCCATATTATTAAATTTGCCTGATTCGAAATTATATTCCTTCTAACATGACCTTGCAAATGTTTCCCAAGTTTCTACTAAACACATAAGCAATATGTAGAAAAGATAAATACCTGATGACTACATTGGACTTATCCAAAGAAGGCAAAGTAGGTTAAAATGTGTCTGATTTTCTAAGTAATGCAACTTACCCATATATCTGGCTGCTATAACTAATACCACAGAAAGGCTAGTTTAAATAACAATTATTTTCTCACAGTTCTAGAGGCTAGAAGTCCAAGATCAAGGTTCTAGCAAATTCAGTTTCTGGGGAAATCCTCTTTTTTGGCTCAGATAGCTGCCTTCTCACTTTGTCACCACATGGCCTTTTCTTAGTTTGTCTGCATCTTAATAATTGCACCCACTTAGCTCCTCTTGCCTTGGGCTTAAAGGCTTTACGTCCAGGACCATCTCTATCCATCCTGAGGGGAGAGTTAGTTGGCTTGAGCTTCTGAGTAGCTAAGTAGTTTATGTAACACCACTGGTGAAGGTTGCACAGTTGGGTGTCAGTGGTTCAAGTGGCTTGGAAATGTGATGACCCAGGTAGTTGTTAGTAGCTTCTCACCATTTTGAGCCTTCCAGGGAAAAGTGGGAGAAGGTAGCTTACTCCTACAGTAAAGCAGTAGGTTGGAAAATGGCTGCTTCAGTAAAATCTCCTCAATTTGTTGAATCAAATGATTGAACTAGAAACTATGCTATGACTAAACAGAGCAAAAGTGTTAGACCGAAAAACAAAACAAAACTCAAAAATATTATTTTTATTGTTTTGAAACATTCGGGGATGAGGACTTGGGTCAAAGCTAACTGGAAGTAAGAACTGCTGTTAACTTTGACTCAAATCCTTATAGCTTTCAAGCTCCAGAAGTAAACCTATCCCAGGGTGAAAAGAAAGCAAGAGTCAGCATTTCACCACAAAACCAGTAGACCTTGCCAACAAATAAACAAACAAACAAAAAATAATTTGTTCTGCTTCTTTCAAGCATGGAAAAACATGACTCAGTTCTCTCCAGTGGTACAAATGGCAGAGATGCTGTGGATTTTCTGGGCAGTGAGTGACCCACACATTTCCAGCTCAGAGTATATCAGACCTCTGCCACAGTCAGTGGTGCACAGCGTGACAGCAGAATGAGGGTAGGGAGGTTTGATCCTGTTAGAACTGGGAAGGAGATATTCTCTGGTCCTGGGAGAGGAGATTAAGAAGTCTCAGATTTCTTCATTGATTGATAAATAGTGGTTTCTTCTTTAAATTTTAAAAGCCCCCACGATCATTAAGTTAATTACAAGATTTTTAAAAATTAATAAACCAAACCAAGCATTTTAAAAGTTGATAGAGTTAGCCCAAGCAGGTGTGACTCAATGGACTGATCACCTGCCTGAAAACTGAAAGGTTGCGGTTCAATTCCAGTTTGGGGCAAGTGCCTGGGCTATAGGCCAGGTCCCCAGCTAGGGGCATGCAAAAGGCAACTGATTGATATATCTCTAACACATGGATGTTTCTCTCCCTCTCTTCTTCTCTCTCTAAAAGTAAATAAGTAAAATCATTTTTTATGTATTTTTTAAAAGATTTTTTAATTCATTATTTTCAGAGAGAAGGGCAGGGAGGAGGAAGAAAGGGAGAGAAACATCAATGTATGGTTGCCTTTCACCTGCCTCCAGCTGGGGACCTGGCTGGAGACCTGGCTTGCAACTTGGTTATGTGCCCTGGCTGGGAATTGAACCAGTCAGGGTTGGCAGGCCAGCACCTATCCTCTGAGCCAACAGCCAGGGCCTAAAAAAAATTATTTTAATTGACATGTTGGCATTGTGATAGTAGACTTGAGTAGGACAAGAAGATATCACGAGGGCAAGGGCCATCTAGCACATGGTTTCAACAGGCAGTTTCTCCTCTACCCATACTGTGTGCAATAACACAACATGGAAAACACAACTCAAAACACAGAAGACAAACTGCCTTGTTTTTAAATTAAACTTTCCATTTTGATTGGAACTGCCTTTTGATCCAGCAATTCCACTGCTTGGACTATACCCAAAGAATCCTGAAACACCAATGCATAAGAACTTATGCACACCTATGTTCATAGCGGCACTATTTGCAATAGCCAAGTGCTGGAAACAGCCTAAGTGCCCATCAGTGGATGATTGGATCAAAAACCTTTGGTACATTTACACAATGGAATACTATACAGCAGAAATAAAGAAGGAACTTGTACCCTTTGCAACAACATGGAGGAACTGGAGAGTATTATGCTTAGTGAAATAAGCCAGTCAGTGAAGGACAAATATCATATGATCTCACCCATTATGGGACAATAATGAGCAAAACTAACAACAAGCAAAACAGAACCAAGTATATGAATACAAGGAATAGGCCTTCAGTGGTCAGGGGGAAAGGGGTTGGGGGGAGGGTGGAGGCAGAGACAAGAAAGGGGAGCAGCTTAGACAATAACCTAGTATAAAGGAACCATGGACATGGACAACAGGTGGGATTGACTTTGGGGAGAGTGGGTGGGTGGGGAGAGGGACAGAGGGGAGCAAAAAGGGGATGGATGTAATACAACAACAATAAAATTTAAAAAAAAAACACACCTTTCCATTTTGAAGTCATTATAGCTCACTGCATTTCTAAGAAATAATACAAAGGGTCACAGATTCTCTCTCTCCCCAGTTTCCCACACTGGAGGCATAGTGCACAATGGCAGTGCAACATCACAACCAGGACTCTGACACAGAAAACCCACTAACAATACAGAAAGAACCCCACTTCTGCCTTAATCCTGGCAACCACTAATCTGCTCACCGATCCTAAAAGCTTGCCATTTCAAGAATGTTCTATACACAAAATCATTGTGTATATAACTTTTTGGCTTCTTTCCTTCAGCATAATTCTCTTGAAAGTCATTCAGGTCATGCATGTATATAGATAGTTTGCTCCTTTTTATTATTGAGTGTGGAGGAACCACAGCTTAACTGTTCACTGGTAGAGACACCTGGGTTGTTTCCAGTTTGGGCTGTTCGAAATAAAGCTGCTACGAGCATTTGTGTACAAATTTTTGAGTAAACGTATGTCTTCAAAGAAGTGCAGTTACTGGCAATTGCATTGTTAGTTTGTTGGGGGGGGAAATGCCAAACTACTTTCCAGGGTGACTGCATTATTTTATATCCCCACCAGCATTGTGTGAGAGGCTTCTCCTCACCCTCACCAACACTGGGTGGGTTGGTTTGTTTCTAGCCATACTGATAACTGTATAGGAATATCTCACTGTTGTTGTTGTTGTCGTTGTTTTAAAGATTTTATAAGCCCTGGCTGGTGGCACAGTGGATAAGGCACCGGCCTGCAAACCCAAAGGTTGCTGGTTCAATTCCCAGTCAGGGCACATAACCAGATTGCAAGCCAGTTCTCCAGCCATGTCCTTAGCTGGCAGCAGGTGAAAGGCAATGATACATTGATGTCTCTTTCCCTCTCTGCTCTTTCCCTCCCCCTCTCTAATAAATAGATTTATTTATTTATAACAAATAAAATGGATTTTATTTATTATTTTTAGAGAGAGGGGAAGGGAGAAAGGCAGAGAGGGAGAGAGACATCAATGTGTGGTTGCCTTTCACCTGCCTCCAGCCATGGACCCTGGCTGGAGACCTGGCTTACAACCTGGTTATGTGCCCTGGCTGGGAATTGAACCAGCAACCTTTGGGTTTAGAGGCCAGACACATTGTTATTTTAATTTGCATTTCCCTGACACTCATTATGTGGAGTGTCATTATGTTGAATATCTTTTCATATGCTTATCTGCCATCTGTATATCCTTTTTTTAATTTTCTACTTGGATTGTTTTTTACTGTTGAGTTTTGAAAGTTCTTTTCATAGTTGAGATACTAGTCCTTAGTTGGAAATGTGTTTTTAAAATATTTACTCCTAGTTTATAGTTTGTCTTTTCATCTTCCAAACATAGTTTTTCTGTAAAGCCACGCAAAAGGCTTTATTTTTATTAAAACCAATTTATTAGTTTATTCTTTTATATGTCACATTGATGATGTGATATCTAAGAAATCTCTGTTTAGCCATGTCAAATATTTTGTTTATTTCTAAAAATTTTGTAATTTTGTATTTTCCATCTTGATAGAGGGTAGATTGATTTCTTTACTTTATTCTTCTTTTTCCAAATTGGTTTAGCTATTCTAGTTCCTTTGTCTTTATATATTCTAAAATTTTCTATAGCTACAAAATATCTTGCTGGCATTTTGACAAGAATTACATTGAATCTGTTTATCTGTATTATATCTATGTGGGGGGGATTGAATCTTTGCTCTGTTTAGTATTCCTGTCCATGAACTCCCTACATTTTTCCATTTATTTTTACCCTTTTGATATTTCTCATTATCATTTTATAATTTTCAGCACACAAATTTTATACATTTTATTAGATTTACACCTAAGTATTTCGTATTTTCAGTGATTATAAATTAATTTTGGTGTCTATATATGCAAGTACTGTAAAGTTAATTCTGTATGTTTACTGTGTATCCTGTGATCCTGCTGAGCTCATTCTAGGAGTTTTTTTGGTTCATTACTTGGGATTTTCTATGTAGAAAATTATGCAATCTGCAAATAACAGTTTCTTTCCTTCATATAGGTATGCCTTCTATTTCTTTTCTTTGCTTATTGCACTGGCTTGGACTTTCAGCATCATATTGGAAAGAATGGTGAGAACAGACCTCTTTGCCTTGTTCCTGGTCTAAGGGGAAAGCACCGCCTTTATCAGTAAATATACTGTTAGCTATAGATTCATATGTTTAATTACATTGAGGAAGATCCACTTTATTCCCATTTTTCCTCAACTTCTCTGTGTTCTCTCTATCATGAATGTGCGTTAATTTTATTAAATGCTTTTTCTGCATCAGTTGATATGCTTTTTCTTCTTTAACCTGTTAATGTGGTAGATTATATTGATTGAGAGATGAATAGTAAGCCAACCTTCTCTCCCTAGAATACACTTGGCCATGGTATAGAATTCCTTTTATATTTGCTGAATTCTATTTGCTATTTTGTTACAAAGTTGTATATCTATATTTATGAGGATGTTGGTCTGTAGGTTTCTTTTTTGGTACTGTCTTTGTCTGGTTTTGGTATCAGAGTCATACTAGCTTTGTGAAACAAATTAAGAAGTGTTCTCTTCTCTTCTGTTTCCTGGAAGAGATTATGGAGAATTGTAATGAATTCTTTAAATGTTTGATAGCATACTTCAGTGAAATTATCTGGGCCTAGAGATTTTAATGTTTTGGGCAAAGTACATGCTTTCTACACATGGTATGATGGTATGTCAGTGAAAGGAACTCAAAGAAAAGGAATCATGTAAGTTGATGCATATTAACATGCTGAAACTTTAATAATTTTTCATATTTTATACAGTGAGTTAGTGTTTATGCATACATACTGCCTTTAATTATACCAATTTAGTAAATCAACGGTGCAGGATTAATCTCCTCTTTTAATTTTATTTCTGCTCAAAGAAACAGGCTCAAAGGTTAAATGACACTCAGCCAAGTTCAGTTAATAATCTAGGAAGGAGCAAAGACAAGCTTGGATCTCAGATTTTCTGCTTCACATTTTTTCCATGATGGGAAATGTGAGAGTATATGAGCTTGGAGTTAAAAAAATTAAGCTATCCTAGAAAAGGCAGGTGAACATAAGAAAGTGTGATTGGGCCCTGGCTGGTGGCACAGTGGATAAGGAGCCAGCCTGCAAACCCAAAGGTCGCTGATTCAATTCCCCAGCCAGGGCACATAACCAGGTCGCAAGCCGGGTCTCCAGCCAGATCTGTAGCTGGAAGCAGGTGAAAGGCAACCATACATTGATGTCTCTCTCCCTCTCTTCCTCTATCCCTTCCCCTCTCTCTGAAAATAATAAATAAAATCTTTAAAAAAAAAAAAGAAAGAAAGAAAGAAAGTGTGATTGTAAAAACTAACAGACCCTAGCCGTTTCTTCATAGAAACACCTGTTCTCAAGGCACTTATTACTTCAACAGCATTTTCAAAATATATAATGTGAAAGGAGTTCTGGAGAATTTTAAAAGCCCAGTAGCAGAGATATTTTTAAAGACACTGGTCTGTACTGTGGTCTTACAATTTTGTTCACATATCACATTTTTGAGAGCAAAGGTCCTGACCACTCTACCCACAAGGAGTATTTTAGGTTAACTTCACCTGTTAACTATGGCATCCTACCATTTCTAATAAGTAGAGAGGGTAGTTGGAGGTGGGTAGGAAGTAAGAGGATGAAGCAACAAGCTTTCCATCTGTTCTTCCATAGAAAACCTTTCTTCACCCTGATATCTGCCTCCCTTGCCAATGTTCAGAGATAATGAGATAATTAAGAAGAAAGACAAATGGTCAGTGGTTCTACTTATGACCACACATACATACATGCACACTCAGAAAGCTCTACTTTCTCCTTTCAGATTATCCAGCCCCTATACATCCTTCACAGTATTGCTCACATATCATCTCTTCATGAAGCATTGTACACATAGGGTTCCTCCTGCCATTATCAGCACTTTTTACACAGTTCTTTGCAGTGTTGTGTGCATATTCACTCTCTGAGTAGATAATAAGCTCTTGGTTTTCAGGACCCAATTCTGTATGAGTCTATTCACTGCTCAGCCCAGTGTGTTGGACGTAAGAGGTGCCCAGGCCACCATTAGGCCAACTGGTCTACTTGCCACACCCTAGGCATGCCTAGTGCTTTCCCCATTCATTTCTAACCTGGCTCTTCCCTCTGCCTAGAACTTTCTTCTTCTCAGTTCCACCAACTTTGTCCCTGTGTTATTCTAATAAGGGCAAACTGTTAGGGAGCAGGAACAGTTGTGCTTTAAAAGGGGGGTTTTGTTGCCTCCCCACCACTTCATATGACCATTTCAGACAAAGTGAAATATGGATGGAATCGTATCAATGACATCCATATAGCAACCACTGACATTCAACTGCTTTATTGCATGTAATTTCGAAAGGTTTGTACTTACTTTACCTTGCAATCTTTTTCAATGACTAAAGTAGCACAAATGAAAAAGTTATCAGGTTCAGGGTCTAGGCACTGGTGGCTTTGGGTGGCTGGGTGAGAGGCCCCTGGAAATGCAGCCTTCCATCCCTGCGTGTTGGCTTGCCTTTGGACCAGCTTCCCTCTTAACTTCCTGCTGAGATCAGTCTTGCCCAGAAACCTAGCTTATTTGGCTAAAGTCTTGACATTCTTTGCCAGTATTCCTTTCCTTCTCCCTAGTCCTTCCTCTCCTTTTCTTTCTGTTCCTGGAACTATGCTTGTACCTCCCTGCAACTCTGAATATCATCCACTGTTTATTTTTGTTGCCATGACCTATCTTCTGGTTGCATTCTTCCAGGAAGTGAGTTTCTGTCCAGGTCAAGTCTGAATACTGCATATTGGACTGCGAGGCCAGCCCAAGCCTCTGGGTCACACCCTCCTTCTCCATCTTGGTTTTCTCTCCACTCCTACCTTCCCCAGGGCTCATGACCCTGTGATCTTAATATGAGTTGTAGTGGGTAAAATTCACCTCATTCCTCTCAGTGTCTATAAACATCATTAATATGCTCATGCTCTGTCTCCTTGAATTGTAGTCATCCAAAAACATCTGATTTACTTTATCAAATATTAATCTCTAAATGGCATAGATGATTTCTTACATACTTTAGACCACCCATAGTGTCCCCATATAGAAAGTATTCATGTATTTCCTAAATTTATCGAATGAATTTACTGATATGAGGAAGGAAAGAAATACTTGTCCACTTAGAGAAATTGGAAGGTGTGGTGGTGATCTGGATTTAAAGTCAGGGGTGGGACTAATGATGAGGAGGCAGGTGGGAGGCTCTGAACAAAAGCACCAGAAGAGAGGCACCTCCTACAGACAGAGGAATGCATACATGTAAATACAAGTATGCATGGTGGGGACCAGAGCAGTACCTGATGGAGCAGAGGGTCAGCTAGGGAAGGTAGAAGTGTTAGAATAGGTAATGAAGTGTGGGGACATGGCAGATAAAGGGTCATTTCAGGAAGTGCTTTGAGCTGCAAAACAACATAGCATGAGGGCTGCTTCTCTGGATAGCAACCAGGTAGGTAGGTAGCATGTAGGTAGGTAAGGAGACTAAGGTAAGGAAGAACAAGGATTTATGACAAATAGCATTTTATCTTGGGCTCTTTTTATTCCTTTGGGCAAAGGGGACATTCTCTCCTCACACTGGACATTCTCTCCTCAAACTTCAACCTTTAGTTTTGCAAAGAGAAGCTGGATTTTTCAGTCGAAAGTTCACTTTGTGGTAAATGTTTTCACAAACTCTTCTGAAGGTAATTGGGAAAGAAGTAAAAATAGAGCCTCTGATTAGGAAGGTTTATTATGAGATTCCTTCCCGGAAGTCAAATTTTTCCAGCAAGATAGAGGAATGGGACAGTGCCACCATTCTTTCCACATTCCAGAAAGTTTAACTGTTTTTATTTAGAAACCCACTGGGAAATCTAACAGCAAATACATGGCCTGAATAATGTCCAGGGGTTTTATAAGTGTGTGCTTTTTTGCAGGAGTCCAGAGTAAAGCCTTCTGCCTTGTTCTGCTAGATTGCATCAGTATTCTTGCTATTCTGGATACTGAGGGCAATAAACACTCTTATTTCCTGTCACTCCCTTCTTAAAACTTTTTATGCTTCTTGACTTGAAAACATTTCTTATGCTATTGCTCAAAGTCTGGGATAATCTTCACTTCCATATTCTCTAACTTCTTTCTTAACCTTCGGAGAAAATACTTGAATTTGGTTCTTCTGGCGAGTCCATACATGGACTTTCAGAAACTACAGGGTGTAACCTCCACAGTTACCTTAGAGCCTGTGACAGTGATGTCCAGGCTCCATGACTGTGACCTCCAAGGTCTGCTCCATTGAGGGGCACATGGATGCTGCTGGCAGTTCCTTTGGTCTGTGGGGTTCCGGTTTCAGTGAGTATGAACCTGAAAAACACACTTTAATACAGAGGAACCTCATCCTCTTGTCATGCAAGTGACATTTAGAGGGAAGTTAATGTTCTTCAGGCTAGGGGCTGTGCCTGCCTTGGTGGATCTCAACATAGGGGCTCAGCCTTCTTTCAGAATCTGAGGGAAGTGGTAGACAGTTTCCCTACAAAGGTGCCCGTGAATTTTTGTCATTTAGGGCTGCACAAGCAGACCACCCACAGGCCCTTCCATGGAACTACATTGTGAATCTTGCCTTAAGGCTTAGACTGTGACTTCCCTTGATCCCACCCTCAAGGGGCCCATGACACACATTCAACATCCACTCAGCAGTAGCAGAGCAAACAAGGAAACTTAGTCTTGTCCCAGGAATATTTCTTTGTTCCCATTTATTTGTCATAGTTTGATTTTAGTTCCAGTGGACAGGTTTTATGTTCCACACCACAGCAGGGGAACATGAGACCCTTCGGTCCAGTTTGGGGAGGTGATTAATTATGTCACTGCATTCTGAATCTTTGCATACAACGTAGTCTGAGCTGCCCCCACCTCTGTGTCCTAGCTGACTTCTTGCTACTGCAGAGTTCCTCTGCCCCTCAGGGCTTCTGGGTATGTTGTCATCTCTTCTGAAATACGCTTTCTTGTCATTTTTCAGCCAGAGAAAGCCAAGGAGCGGGGGTTTTCACAGATGGAGAAAGTAAACAGGCTTCAGGGAAGAATACCACAGGGTGCAGTTTGGGTGGCGAGGCATGGACTTCCCTGAGGTGGTGACATTTATGCTAGGACTTGAAGGGTTCCAGGCAGAGGGTGCAGCATACTCAAAGACCCTGCATGACAAAAGGCTGGGTGAGATCTCAAGAGAGAAAGAAGGCTACACGAGTGGTCATAGTCAGCCCAGTTGCCCAACAGAATTCGCCGACTAGGGGCTTAGACAATAGACATTCATTTCTCAGTCTGGAGGCTGGAAGTTCAGGGTCAAGGCAATAGCAGATTTAGTGTCTGGTGAGAACCTCTTCCTGGTTCACAGGTGGTGTCTTCTTCCTGTGCCTTCACGTGGAGGGAGGGGCAGTAGAGGTCTCTGGAGTCTCTTTCAGAAGGACACTAATCTCATCATGAGAGCTCCACCCTCGAAACCACTTACCTCCCCAAAGCCCCACCTCCTAATACTATTACCTTGGGGGTTAGGAATTCTACACATGCATTTCCAGGAAACACATTCGTCCCACGGTGCTAGCTGAAGATGTGAATGAATGGAGGGAGGGTATTGGGGCTGTAGGAGGTGTCTAGTCATGCAAGGCATTCAACATCTCATGGTAAAGATTTTGGAGTTTATTCCAATAAAGGATCATTGAGCATTTTACATCAAAACTATGAAATTATCTAATTAGGATTATAAAATATTTTTACCCCAGGAGGTATTTGGCAATGCCTAGAGATGTTTTGGACATCACCATTGGTAAGGGGCACATGGAGGGGGAGCTGTAGGCACCCAGTGGGTGGAGGCCAGGAATGCTGCTCAACAGTCCTGCAATGTACAGGGCAGCACTCCCCACACCCCGCCCCCATGACAAAGTGTCATCCAGCCCCAAATGTCAACAGTGTTGCTGCTGAGAACCAGAGTTAGGTGGCAGCTGGCCAGGTGGACTTGAGCCAAGCTGGTAGCCGCAGAGCCAGAGTAGTAGATGGCTTCAAATATATCACAAATGTAGAAAGCAGGACTTGCTGATGGATTGCAAGTATGGGGACAGGAGGCAGAAACGAAGCAGGAGGCCCAGGTTTGCGATCAGCCATGCTGAGAGTGCTTTTACATGGCTAAAAGAAACTAGGAGACTACAGGGAATGGGGGAAATGAAGCCAAGATTTCTGTTTGGACGTGACTGGTTGGAGATAAGTATGAGACATCCAAGTGCAGATGTCAAGTTAGTTATCTGAAGGTCAAAGGTAACATGAGGACTGATGTGAAGTTTTCAATATATGAGCCTTGGAACCTTTGAAATGGACGTGATTGTTCAGGGACAAAAGGAGAACTGGAGGCACAGGGTAAACTAACGACCTGGGGTTCACTAATGACCACTGGGTGTTCCTTTATGAATTTGTCCTAACCAGAAAAACTCTCCACACTCTGAAGTCCTTAAAGTTGACAATAACTAATATTTATTACAGTACAATGTAACCTTCGTTTGTGTTTAAAAATATCCTCCTTTTTCAAACTGTGCTACGATCTTCTTCACCAGATCTCTCTTCTTTGAAAGGCTGACATTTGTTTATTATCAGAATAACCAGGAACACTCACTCCAATAGCTTGTAGGATATGTGGCCCTGGTGGAATGTGGACAAGGCTGAGGTGGGGTTGGCAGGGTTGGTGGAAAGTTTCTGAGTCAACACACGGGCTGGAGTCAGGCTCTGATGCTCCAAGGCCTCGGCAGAGCAACTGTGGTCATAAAAGGGCTCTGCTACTGATGCATGCGGTCACTGGTGCCATCTGCATGTACATGACACTCAGCAGAACCTGGTGCACAGTGGGCTTCCTGCTGCCATGTATTGAGACATACAGACACTCATTCTGAATAATCATGTATGAAAACATCCCATGTAAACATGTAATTTTACTTTGTTGGCCTTAATATCCTAGCTCTGAAATACCTCAAACTCTGACTTTTTGCCTGAGAAGTACATACAGGTTTATATGGTGATAAAATTGAACTGTGCCATCACAGCACAATATAGTCACTAAGAGATAAGGGTAGATGATGATAAAGAAGCAGCAGCAGCAATTGGATCTGAGACCCCTAAGTATGAGAAGTGGAGACATTTGCCTTGACTTGGGATGCTCATAACAATGTCACACAGCTTTATTTAAAAATTATAAGGGCTCTGTTTGCAACAACATTGCACTAGACTCTGAGAGGAATCAGTATCCTCCAAGGTAGACCTGTTAGTCCAGCTCCTGGACAAGGCAGGATCCAGTTTCTTTTATGATCATAAGCAGCCCTTGGCTCATGAGCCAATGTAAAGAGTGCTGCCCACAGTGCTCCAGATCCAGCCACCATCATGGACCAGTGTGGGATGTTAAAAGAACCAGCAGTTCCTGAGAAAACATAAGCAAAATAACTCACAGTAACCCTTCCTCCCCTCGCATTTATTCCACTTCACCTGGGTACGTTGCCAGCAACCATAAAGGTTCAGAGACTTGGTTAACATGTGACCACACTTCTAGGAAGGTTTAATTCACTCCTGCAAGGAGAAGAGGATAGTTATTGAGGGAAAAATGGAGCACTTTTGGGTGGGGACTAGCCTGGCCAATGTGGAAGGGGGTTGGCACAGCAGCCACTGTGTGTCGCATGAAAGACGTGCACCGAAGAAGGGTCAGGGTCAGATCCTATGATCAAGCCCAGTCCACCCAAAGAGGGACAGGACCTCCTCTCCTGTGGTCCCTCCTATATCTGGAGCTGTGCAGCCCCATCTGCAGGACCCTGATGCCAGGCTGGGACTCTCCACAGACTGCCACATACCGTAGAGTATCAGGGATGATGAGGACGGCCTGTTTTGGCAGTCACACTGTCCTCCCTTGGTTACTTACCTCCACTGTGAATTTGATTGAGTTGCTTATCCTTTTCAAACCTCAGTGTACTTATCTGTAACATAGGAATCATGACACCTGCCTCATAGGGATGCTCAGAGTTAGGCTGCTCGGTGAAAAGGAGCTCTTGTTTATTGATCCAAAAAGCCACTGTTATCAAATTCACAGGTCCTAATTCATTACCACTATAATGTCAGGTGCTTGGTGTGATTTATGCATACACAATACTTGAAAAGATATAGGATTCACCCTAAGTTGTATTTGGTGAGTCAGCAGGGAATCAAAATACCATGGGTGACTTTATTCCAAATGTCACACATGGTTTAGCTTTGAGACTATGACTTATTTGTAACCTGGGGACTCCTAAACCACCTTCACAGGTAGAAAGCCTTGAAGGAAAATGTAAGTCCCTCATGTTTATAGGAAATTGCATTCAGCACCACTGAAAACATGCTCTATGTGAATGACCAAGCTGTCTGTTACCTTAGGCTATGTTTGTTTCTGGAGAATAATGACTCACCAAATGCTGAAAATATTGCTACTAGGATTTTTGTGATGGCCACTCTAGGTTTCCCTTCCTGCAGTGCCATTTCACTTAATTATAGCATTACAGCAAACTATAGAGTTTCAGCATATTCACACCAAGAAGATGCATTTATACTTCTGTTATCAAGAGGAACTTCTTGAAGAAAATATGTGGTATTTGCTTCTAGCATTCTTGCAGCTATAGACAAACACCACTGCTATTTAAAGTCCCCAAAGTTAGCTCCTTCGGGACTACCTCAGTCTGTCCTCTGCCAAGTACTCCAGTTAGCACATTCCCCTGTACCCAGGACACATGTGTGTCCAGTTTTCAGTACAATCAGAACAGGCTACTGTATTGTGATTAAGAGTCTCTTCCTTCTGCACACTTAACAACCTGCAGGCTATGACTAGATTTCTTGCTGTTGTTGTTGGTGGCGGTGGTGGTATTGGTAGATTTCAACCTTAAGAAAGACGGAGTTAGCCCAGACAGAAAGAACACAGACCTGAAATATAAACACTGACTCACCCATGATCCAAAAACACTTACTTCATTAATATACTGAACTCTTATCTTATCTTTGGATGCTTTTTTTGGTCTATAATAGTTTTTCTCTGCATTTTGCTGACCTGAAGGATTAGTGGAACATGACCTTCAAGACTGAAGATGAGACTACCCTTTAAGGCTATAATGAGGAAAAATGGAGATAGCTCAGCCACACAACTGAGGAAGACTCCCACGTCAGCTCCAAGTACTCATAAACTTCGCTCTTCATTTACAAACTTGGACAGATCTCCAGGTAACTCTGGGGCTCCTCAGACAGATCAGGACAGAAGGACTACAGGACGAACTAGAACAGTCAGCCCAGATGTGATGGTGCTAACTCAGAAACAGGCAAGAACTTTAACAGCAGAAAGAAAAGGACCTCCTACCTTCAGCAATAGCATGGATGGAACTGGAGAGTATTATGCCTTGTGAAACAAGCCAGGCTGTAAAAGACAAATACCATATGATCTCACCTAATACAGGAGATTAATGGACAGAACAAATGAGCAAAATAGAACTATAGGCATGGAAACAAGGAACAGACTGACAGTGACCAGAGGGGAGGGGAGAGGGAGAGAGGGGGAAAGAAGGAGAAGAGTTTAGTGAAGGAACTAATATAAATGACTCAGGGATATGGACAACATGTGGGGATTGATGGTGGGAGAGGGGATGGGGTGGGTGGGGCAGGAAAAAAAAAAGAAAAAAACAAATAAACAAATAAAAAAGAACTTTAAGAAATGTGAAACTAACAGAGCCTTTGGAGACATTCAGGACAATATTATGTCCATGAAATAAGACTAGCCTGCCAGTGGGAACACCAGTACAAGTTTGTAGGGAACTTAAAATGTGATTTTTTAAAAATTAAAATGAATTACAAAACAAAGGCTCAGCGAAGTAACAGGACGGATTTAAGCATATAATCCATAGGATATATCTGAGGAAACCTGAACACACACTATGAACACAGACTCAGGACAAGGTGTTTTTGCTTCCATAGTGCTCGACAGGGCAATTCTGACCAGAAACACCTAAAGAGTCAGGATATTAAAATCTCCTAGAAAACATGCAAGGACTGAATAAGATCCAGGGAAGGACAGCAATCTGCTTTAGCTTAGAAGGTATTTGCAGATGAAGGAGAGGGAGCTGGCTTTGACCAAGGAGCCTGCAAGGGGGAGTCGGTCCTTGACCATCACAGATCCCCAAAGTCCTGGTGAGCCAAGAGCAATCAGCCCTGCAGAGACTACATCCTGGTTGTGTGGCCTTAGGGGCCCAGAGGCTGGAAGACTGGTTTCAGGTGCTGTTGCCGTCCAGAACACAGACAGCCCTTTTGCTGTGTGTCATCTGTGGTCACTCGGCATGTTGAGAAATAGTCCTTTACAGTACTTTTTATTTTTGGTTTTTCCTACATTTGGCAACCATACATGAAGGACTGACTACACCTTTTCAAAGTGAAAGTAGAACAAAGATGAAGAATTCAGCTGCTGAAGAAACTGCTCCCAGAATACTATGGTGGAACAGGAGCAAGTTCACTACTGATTGTCATGGTGGTTTTAGTCCTATCACAGTGAACTAAGTATTTACTATGTGCCAGAAATTTAAAAGGTGGCAAATAACTGCTAACCCGGCAGCCAGTTGTCACCTGAATTTCAGAAGCTGAAGAAGAATATCTCACCTCAGTCCAGCAGAACCCTGCCAAGCATGCCTGCCCCATCCTAAATCACTCCTTTTTTGTTCAAATAAAAATTACACGCATATGTGCCTTTTCTATGTGGTCATCCTCAGTATTTTTGCTGCAGTTTCTTAATTGTGCCCCCAGAGCATTCATTCTCAGAGCTAATATCATCTGTGGGTAGTTATTAAATTGTTGGGGCTTTGGGGGAGGCAGTGGGCAACAAGGGCTGAGACCACTAGTCCACCATCTTGACTTCACCTACATCTCTACCCTTAGATCAGCCTGCCAGTAACCTAGCCGGCTGGGGAGTCCCACCCCACAGGCTACGTGACGGAAGATTAGGCAGGTGCCGAGCATACCACTCTTATGATTAAATAAGGGCTTTGGCTTAGGTCATTGCCTTTTCAATAAAATATTTTACTGCCTAAGCAGCCTGTGTCTTTACCTGTTGCCTAGGATATGCAGCTTATGTTTCCTACTCCATGGGTTTAAGAGAGCTTTTCTAGCCTGCCTGATGTACTGCAAAACCTGAAGAGCTTAACACTCTTTCTGCTTTAAGTCGTAGCAGGAAATAAGAAAAGTAAACACCATCTTGTCAACTGGGATAGGTGAAACTGCGCTGTAATTTTAAAAATATAATCTTTTGAAAATCCTGGCTAGAAAGGAAATATGTGAGGGTGTTTGGAACCTTGGGTCTTCATTTCCCCCTCTTTATCCTGCCTGATGCTGGCTGTTTCCGGCTGGCTGAGAAAGCTCTCCCTACACCCTCCAGTCCCCACAGTACGCCCCTCGGGCTTCACATACACATGGTGCCTGCCAGCAGTCCTACAGAGAAGGGGTCACACACAGTGGTGTGTGGGAGAAGAGGCCCAAGTCATGTTTCTGGTCTACTCGCCAAGCCAGAGCCTTTCTGGCACAGCTGCCCTAGGAGCTGACTCAGACCAACTGTCTTTTCCCAAACTTCTGACCCCATGAACCTCAACAGGTGAAGGACATTGTATATGCACCAGTCTCTGGAACAAAGTGCGGTGGCACCTAGGAACTTGTTTGCATCACCAACTACAAACTACGTAGTTACATTACCATATAGTACTGACAAGGGCTCCTGTCTATGTGTTCAAGGATATACCTGTATCCAGGAGGCACTAAGGACTATAGTCTAATGCAGAAAATCTTTAACTTATCATTTTGTTCAGCCTAAAATGGCAAGAATCCACCAGGTTCCAACTAGGCTGTTTCTTTCCTATTGATGGTGAGCTGTGAGCTGTAGGCAGAACCGTGTCCAGTTGTAGCCAACAGGGAAGTTCCTCCCAGGCCTAGGGAGTATGTCTTGGAACTAGACATTGAGAATAAACAGAAATCTTTAAGATGCTCTTTATTTGTGAGAGGCATCAAGGAAGGTGATGGAATGAAACTACCATGTAGACAAATATTGAAAGAAGAGCTTGACATTTTCAAGATCCTGGTATTTATTTCTGCCTCATCAGTAACCTAAGTTGTTGTCCACATTTTGCTCCTTTAGAGTCTTGTGTAGTGAAGAGACTAAGCTCCAATTCAAAACACAGCTAAACCCTGGCTGGTGGCTCAGTGGATGGGTACCAGCCTGTGAACCCAAAGGTCGCTGGTTCGATTCCCAGTCAGGACACATAACCAGGTTGCAAGTCAGGTCCCCAGCCAAGTCCATAGCTGGAGGCAGGTGAAAGGCAACCATACATTGACGTTTATATTCCTTTCTTTCTTCTTCCTTGCCCTTCTCTCTAAAGATAATAAATAAAATCTTTATTAAAAATGCAACTGTTTAAAAAAATTGTAAACATTTTGACAATAGGAGAGTAGAAGTTGATCCTTTTGGTGAACCTAAAAATGTTTCTTTTCCTACCTGTGACTTAGTCCTGTCTTCTTTCCTCTCTCAGCTTCAGGTCAATCCTCTTGATCTCTGTCATACATCAATACACTTCCTCTCTTTTCTTGAAATGATTTTTATTGGATTTTTCTTACTACAAAAACAGTACATTTATTACCATTCATATGGAAAATATAGAAAAGTCCACACAGGAAATAAAAACTTTTTATATCCCCTCCACCAAGAATTAAGCACTCTTTAGTCATGGACATAAGCCAATTTAATGATGTGTGTGTGTTTATAAAAGTGGCACTTACTGTGTGTATAATGCTTGTAAAGTGGCTTTCCCAGTGTTATAATCAAAGGTACAAAACTGGGACACATTCTGTGGTGGTTTCCAGACCTTTTCTAGAAGCCCACCTTGGACCAGGGGATGAAGCCACCTGTAGGGGTAGAAGGGCCATCAAGGGAAGCAGAGTCCTTGAGGAGTACCCAGAGCAGCAGTACCAGCAGCCTGAACTGCCCACCTTCCTGCTTCTCCAGGAGAAAGAAACACTCTCCATAATTCAGACCATTGCCCTGCATTTTTCACCTTATACTTACACTCAGGTTCCCCTGTCCTCAACCCCTCAAATTTCTGTTAGCCTCTTCTTGTTTTTACTTATCCAGGACATCTTTATTGAGCACCACTTTTATTCATTGTCCAAGGCCCTGAGGACACTGTAGTGAGGTCCTCATCCTCACAAATTTATATCTAGAGCAAGAGACATGAATAAATAAGATTATTTGATTCCCCAGCCAGGGCACATAACCAGGTTGCAAACCAGGTCTCCAGTCAGGTCTGTCGCTGGAGGCAGGTGAAACGAAACCATACATTGATGTCTCTCTCCCTCTCTGCCTCTCTCCCTTCCCCTCTTTCTAAAAAAAGTAATGGAATAAAATCTTAAAAAAAAAATTTTTATACTCATGTTGAGTGCCTCAGTTGCTTCTTCCAAAATTTAGCCCTGGATATCATTTTCTCCCTGACTGGGGAATACTAAAATAAAGAAACATGACTTCTTCCTAAAAAAAAAAAAAAAAAAAGATTATTTGATAGTGATAAGTGCTGTGAAGTAACAAAAACGGGGTGCATGTTATTTTCCTATTACTGTTGTCACAAATTATTGCAAACTTAGGGGCCTAGACAACACAAATTTATTATCTCACAATTCCGGAGGTCATAAGTCCAAAATGGGTCTCATTGGGTTAAAATCAAGGTGTCCTTTCTGCAGGATCCTAGAGGACAATTCTTTTCCTTGCCTTTTCCAGCTAATAGAGGCTACCATGCTGCATTCATTGACTTGTGGCCCCTTCCTACTTCTTCACAGCCAACAGTGACAGGTTTAGTCTTTTTCAGGTCCCAACCCACTTGCACTGACTCTCCTGACTCTTCCACTTTTAAAGACACTTGCAATCACATTAGGCCCACCCAGATAATCCAAAATAATCTCTTTTAGTGTCAGCTGGTTAACAACCTTAATCATTTGCTCCCTAAAATTTCCTTTGCAATAACACACAATAGCATACTCAGGAGTTGCAGAAATTAGGATGTAGACATCTTTGGGGATAATTACTCTGCCTGCCATAGGATAAATGATGAAGAGAAGTGGCATAGCCATTTGGTGGCTTGCTGAGGAGAGGCCTCTCTGAGGAGCTGCATCCTGCTTGATAAGTGTGAGCAGGAGTTGCAGATTTCTGGAGGCACAGCATTCTAGGTTTAGGGAACAACAACAATAACAAAAAATCCCCACAAACAAACACCAGAGGCCCTGAGGATGGAATGATACCCTCTTGTGTTGAAGAACAGAATGGATCTGTGGGTCCAGGGAGCATTCAGAGTGAGGTGGGAGACAGGCAGTGGGTTCAAGGAGTTTGCATTTATTCTCTGTGGAGTGGGAACTTATTAGAGATTTTGAACAGCAAAGTGCTGTCATTTGATGTGCTATGTAATGATTACTTTGTTGTTGCGTACAGAATGGTGTGTAGAAGGCAATAGAGTAAGTCGGGAGATCTATTAGGAAGCCATTGCAGTAACTTGGTTAAAAAAATTAATTTAGGGTGGTACCAATGGATTTTGTACAAGGACAGATTAGGGTGTATTTTGAAGCTAGAGGCCACCAACTTTGCTAATGGGTTTGCTGTAGGGTAGGAAGAAAGAGGAGCATCAAGGATGAAGCTTTGGCTTGAGGAAAAGATGGGCCGATGATAGCATTCACTGAAAAGCAGGAAAGTGAGTGACAAAATGGGTTTGAAGTAGAAATAAGGAGTTCTGCTCTGGTTGTGTGAAGTGTGTGGTGTCTAGCACAGTTCTCACTGAGGTTATGAGATTTGTGTCTTTGATCTGTGTAAATCTGCTCCTGTTTCCATAAGATACCACAGAATGGCAACTTCAGCAGCAGGCATGGATTTTCTCAGCTCTGGAAGCCGGAAACCTGTGATCAAGGTTCCAGGGCTGGTTTCTGGTTTCTGGCCTCTCTCCTGGCTTGTAGGCATTACCTTCTTGTTAAGTTCTCACCCGGTGCTTCCTCTGTGTGAGTGGAGAGAGAGATCTCTGGTGTCTCTAGGGCCCCACCCTTACAACCTCCTTTAACCTTACATACCTCTGTTAGATGCCTGATTTCCAATCACATTGGGAGTTAGGACTTCCACAAATTAATTCAAGGGGGCACAAGTCAGCCCACAACAGAACCCAGTGAGGGGTCAGAACTCAAGATGTAAATCTGGACCTCCTTTGCACATAGATGATTTTACCCTCCTCCTGTATAATCCTCTCCCATTGAATGTGAGTGGAACCTTTGAAGATAATGTGATATATGCTACATCATCATATGGTAAAAGAAGTTATACAGATAAATTCAAGACCCCAAAGCAATTGCTTTTGAGTTAATCAAAGGAAAATTTGCTTTGGGTGGTCCTGACCTAGTTGGGTGAGCTCTTTAAGAGTAGAGGGTTTTTTGTTTGTTTGTTTTGTTTTGTTTTTCTGGCTGGTCTCAGAGAAAGAAAGCACAGACCTATAGACAGAGGTGGTGTCTGCCTGTGGAGAGTGGTCTCTCCTAGGAGCTGAGTGAGCTAACAGCCAGCAAAACTCAGGGTCCTCCATCACCCGACCTGAATGAACTCAGAAGAGGGTCCTGAGCTCTAGATGAGGCTCCAGGCTCTGCCGACAGCTTGATTGCAGCTTTGCGAGACTGAGGAAAGGGCCCAGCTAAGCTGTACTCAGAAGTCTGACCTACCAAAGCTGAGATAATGAATGGATTTTGTTTTCAACACTAAGTTAGATGTTAATTATTATGCAGTGATAAAAAACTAATACATGCCCTCTCTACCAAAGCCATATAACTAGCTACATTATTTTAACTTTTCTTACAAAATCTTCTACTACCCTGCCCTTGCACCTCTATCAACCCTGCTTGGAGAGAAGTCAGCCCAGAATTAATCCCACTATATTCTGCCCCTGTCCCATTCCAGGGCTCCTGAGGGTTTTGCTAGTGGAAACTGGTGACCTCAGAGACTCTAGGGTCTACTCAGCACATTCTATAGCCTGTGAATCCCCACCCCCATTCTCCAAGATGCTAGTTCAGACCATCCCCCCTTCTCCTTAACCACTAAGCTTCCCCTACTCCACCACCCTTCAATTTCATAAAGAGAATACAAGCCACCACACAACAACTCCCTTTGTTCCCTGACACAGACTCTACAACATCTGTGCCTCCTTTTTCCTAGGAATAAATGAGGTCTTCCTGGGTCAGACTAATCACACTCTGGAAAAAACCTTCTGCACTGGTCACCCCTGTCTCCCCTTTTCCTAGTCATCCTCTTAGCCCACCACCAGCTGGCCTCCACTTCCCTGGCTTTACGGACTGCACCTGCTGAGTTGCTGACAGCCTCCCAAAGAACAGCCTTAAGTGCTTGAGACTTTGCCTCCATTGGCCACAGCCTCCTTTCTGAGCAGTGTCTTCCCTTAGCTTTTGGTCTCCTTCTCTCTCTCTGGCAGGCCTTCTTTGTTTCTTTTGTAAGGGCCTCTTCCTCACTCTGCCCACTCTTACTGGGTGGCTTTTCATCATCACCTCTATTTCAATTATACCCAAGCCAGCCTTCATGTATATCTACCCTGAACTTAAATTTTGTGTCACCAACTGCCTGCTCAACACATGCCAGAGGCCTGAAGAAAAGCTTACATTCAAATGAACAGCACTAATTGCCTCTCCCCTATTGCCTTTTGCCCAAACCATTTGCCCCTCTTTTGTAATCTGTCTCTGTGAGAGACGCTAGTAACCAGTTTTGCTCCTGAAGACCACTCAGTCCCACCATGTCTCTCCACGGGACACTGTTCTAGTTACTAGTCCACATTCTTTCCCTACCTGGTCACTACAGTATTCATCATGCCACACCTCAGCAAAGAGGGACAATGTTAACACACAAATCTGCTTACAACTTCTGCTCTGCTGGGAGAAGGGGGTAACAGGTGGAGGTGGTGTCTAAGTCATGCCAGGGCACCCAAAGCCCTTTCTTATCTGGCTTCTTTTCTTTCTGCCACTCACCCCTTCCCACTCCCCTCCTGAAATATTACACTCCATCCATACTGGATATTAACCATTTCCTAAGTGGTCACACCAAAGCTCAACTTCAGACTTTCACAAGTGCTTTTCCTTTACCAATAATGCATTTTTGCACCTGAAGCTCAGACAGGAGCCAACAAGGGCCAATCAGAGCCTCCCAGGCCTGACCCAGCAATGGGTGAGGTGGAGAGGAAAGAACAGAGTTGGCAGAGCTGAGGGCTTCTGGGAAGACATAAGGCTGTTCAGAGGAGAACGAGAACAGTGTCATGGACAGATCAGATGATGCCACCTGTGCTAAGAATCAGTCTTGACAGGTGGACATTAGAAAGAAGGACATTCACTCGCCAGGAGGGATGTAAAGAGGAGGGGTTGGCAAATGTGAAAGAGAGCAGAGCCAACACCAGGAAACTGCTTGATCACTCTGGCTAGAAGGTAGACTCCTTCCAAGAAGCAGTAAGAGGTGTCTGGCAAGCAGTCATCTTTCCTGTTGAACCTGCCTCCTCTTTGTCTCTCTGTCTGTGCCATAAGTGATACTGACTGCTTTTTTCCACATTAATCTTTCTTCTGTAGAAAACAACACTTTTGCCCCAAACCAGAAAATAGAGCCCTAAATCATATTCTTCATTCTCTGATTCTTCCATATGCCTTAGCCTTAATCCTCAAACTTCAGTCATTCAGAAAGTACTTTTTGAGCATCTACAATGTGCCAGATATTGTGGCTGGTGAGGTTCAATAAGGAGGGTATGGTTCGAGGTGTTGTGTGTGAGTCAGCAAGGAAGATGGAGACAGGAAACACCCTCTGAATTTAGCAACCAGTGTTTCTTGATATGCTGTTGATTGTTGGGGGAATGATGTCAGATCGGCAATACATAAAAAAAAAAAAAAAACCCAACCCATAAGCTTAATAAAAGTGCACATTCCCTAGGACTGCCTCAGACATACAGGACATACCTGCAAAGGGACCTGGAGGTTGTATGTTTTATAGGCTCTCCATGTGACTCTCGAATGTATGAGAATTCAGTGGTTCTCTGGAATCTGAACAAAGTATAAGAAACATAAAAATGATGAATCATGGTCTCTGTCCTTTGACAACATGGGGAGAACACAGAATGTCCCATAAAAGGAGCTCTAAGGAAACAAAAATGTAGGTGTCCACATTTAAAAACTTGTCCACAAGCCAAAAGTGACTTGGTAAACTTTTTAAAATACAATTTCAGTAACATTCATGACATGTCATGTTTTTGACATGGGCTAGGGCACCAGCCCCAGAAATCTGTGAATCCAAGCCAAGGACTATGAAATAACCAGAAAACAGGATGTCAAATATTTTTGCAGCGAATCATTGATTTGGGCTAAATAAAAACTGAAGTGAACCAGATACAGACATGGACTGGAGTCAAAAACCAAGTCAAGGTTAAAGGTCACAAGCCACAAAATGCAGAGATCAAGGTCCAAGCCCAAATGACTCCCAGTGTTCAGGCCCTGCTAAGGCAGTGTTGGGTAACGATAGCATTTCCGTGCACAGGTGACATTGGCCATGCTAACTGAGGCTGGACAGCTGGGGAGAGTGTATCTTCTCTTGGCTTGTGGCCGAGCCAGACTAAGAGCTCAGAAAATTCAGATCTAGAAGAGGAATAGAAAGGATGAATGATTAGGGTCGGGGAGGGAGCATTGGAAGCTCTGGAAATACGGACTGTGGAAGACCAACACACACTTGGTGTGGACGTCCTAACCAGAAAAGGATGCCAGCAGACCTTCCATCCCTGGTTCCTGCCTTCCGCACTGCGCCTTTGAGACAGCCACCGCCGGGGGGTCAGAAGTGAGGAGGGCACCCTGCAGGTTGAGTGGACATTTGTGTGACTGCATATCACCCATTGCCCTTGTTCTACACCTGCTGGCTTCCTTGGGAGAACCATACCCTCCTCCGTTGTGTCTTGGTGAGAATGCCAGGGCAGTGAAGATGCTGTGACCAAGGAGTGTGGGAGGCCCAAGCTCATTGTCTCCTTGACTCCCTGATTCAGTGAGAGTCTCTCAGAGACAGAAGATAGGGATGTCAAGTGGTTTCTGTGGCAGGTCAAAGGCCAGGTCTGGTCTTGACTCTTGAGCCCAACATAGCCTGGGCTCTGTCTTCTCTCTGACCTCTTTTCCTCCAACCTCCATCCCCTTCACGTGACCCATGCCACATAGCCCTCAAGGAAGATCTCAGAGGTGCTTTGCATGCTCCTCCAACTTCAGGTTCTGTAATTCTGAGACAGTCTATATCCTCAAATAGCTGATAATCCAGTAAGGGAGATAAAAAATGCAGCAGATGATGGGAAATTAGCAAAGTACAGGTATTTGTATGTAAGCAAAAAAAGGAAGAAATGTGTCATTTTGAGTGACTTCTACACAAATCAGTTATTTAATAGTTTAATAATCAATACGGTCATTGTGTAGTCATCAAGTTGTTCTGCAGATGTTTGTCAAGCACTCACAAAACACTAAATACTAAAGATAAAAAGGAAATATGAAAACATTTTTGGACAAGATAGTATGTTCACTACTAATGTAATAAAATGTTACAGTGGTGTGACAGATGAAATTTTAGCTCAGTTTTTCAGAACTGCCCACTGACTGATACCAAATAACCAATAGAAGGAATTAGTGCAAACACTTCCAGCCTTTCCTATCTGTAGAGGAGAAAGGCTTCATGGTGAATCCATTTGTTATTTTCATTTGTCCCTGAGTTTAGGGTGTGATATTATTTAAAAAATAGACGGGAGTTTGGGGGCCTTAGTGAATTGAATGGTCAGGTTTTCCTGTGTCCTCACCTGAAATCTCTCTGAAAAGCCCATGGGGCAGAGAAGGAAGAGAAGAAGAACAAGGGAAAAGGTCACACAGGGCAGGAAGGGGAGGGAGAAGTGGGAAGACTGGGAGCTGGAAAGTGGGTAAATCATCCTGCTGAGGACAGCCCAGCCCAGAGGAAGCCAGTGGGCAGCCTGTGTGCCTGAAGCATCCTGGGTCACAGAGAGCTATAGAAAGTAGCAGGGACCTGTGAATGGGGAAGAAGGCAGGCCTGAGAATGAAAGGCTTATAGGAAACTTGAAAAGAAACCCCTCTCTCCACCACTCACAATAGGGCAACTGCAGCCTGAAGAAGGCTTGGTCCCTACTGAGGTCAGAGAGAAGATCTCTACTGAATGGGTTAAATGAGTGACCACATATTGAGGAGTGAGACCACCCCACACCCCTTTTCTTTCCTCATGTGAGTCTCATAACACTGGCAGCTGCAGGACAGCCAGCCTTTTCTATGCAAGATGTGGACACACTTTTTTTTTTTTTTTTTTTAAGATTTTATTTCATTATTTTTAGAAAGAGGGGAAGGGAGAGAGACAAATGTATGGTTGCATTTCACCTGCCTCCAGCCACAGACCTGACTGGAGACCTAGTTTGCAACCTGGTAATGTGCCCTGGCTGGGGAATTGAACCTGTGACTTTTGGGTTCACAGGCCGGCACCTTATCCACTACGCTACCAGCCAGGGCTGGACACACTTTTTAAAGAGTCTTATTAGTCCTTGAGAGAAGCCCCCCAGGATCTAACATGAGCACGCTGATGACACTCACCCACCACACCACTCCACATGGGCACATATGCAATGACCATCACCCCATTACTCCTATGCATGGATGGCCCCAACCCACCCAACTCTAGAGAAAAGCGGCCAGTGTTGAATTCACACCAGAACAAACAGAAGGCCATTCAGAGGAAGTGGACACAATGCAGGGAAACATAAAGACGCTAGGGATTTGCATCCTGGAGAGAGCAGAGTGGACACTGCATGCAGGAAACAAGAACAAAGATGTATTTGTGAGTAGGTAAAACATTTGAGGGAATAGTTTCGGACTGAGGGATGACCCAGGTCATGCTGTCACAGCATTCCTGAACTTGGGGGTAAGGGATGGTCCTGAGAGCTCAGTCACAGGGAGGGAGGACTGGGAACAAATGCCACCTACAACTAGAAGGTAATGCTGCACTATAGGAGGTGATGTGGCAAGAACCCCTGCCCTTAGAGGCATCCTACTAAAATCCTTATCCCGCCCAATTATTGGGCCTGATCTCAGGAAGCACTCAGAGATTCTCTGACATTCAGGCTCACTACCTCAGAAAGCTAGTGGAGATGTGTTCCTACTGAATGAGGTAACAAACAAGAAACAGAAGAACACTGGGTCCAGAAAGAAAATCCAACACAGGAAAGAGGGAAAAAGTCCCGAGAGTCCCCTGGTAGACCTTGGGCAAACCCAGCCCAGACTGGAGAGGAGGACAGCAGCCTTGGGAGCACAGCCTCAGGAGACGGGACAGGTGGGGTGCAGATGTGATGTGCATGTTGGGGAGAGGTGTCCAAAGCGGGACCAAAAAAACCCCAAAAAACTGGAATTATCTTCTGGAGGGTGGGCCTCTTGTAATACAGGTTTTTCCCCTGCTAAGTGAGTGGTCTAGGAACCCATCTGTTTTGGTGTACCAGCTGGTGTTGTTGTGAGAGGCTGTGTTTGGCTTCAGTGAAAATTTTTGAAGACTCTTTCAACGCATTTATCCATTTCATGATGGGTAATTTATGAGCTCATGCTGAGTGCTCAATAGTTTTTTGTTTTTTTTTTATAATCTAAAACAGCATTGACTCCTGGGCTCCAACCTCCCTGTTCACCTGATCTTGCCCCAAGCAACTTTTGTTTTGTTTATTTCCCTGGGTGAGAAAAGGTCCTCAAAGGGAAACATTTGGCCAATGTGGAAGACGTGAAACAAAGAACAGAAGCACTAAGGGCATCCAAATTGGTAAATTTAAAAATTGTTTCTGAGCAATGGAAAAAATATCTTTTTTTTTTTTTTAATTTTATTGTTCTTGTATTACATCCATCCCCTTTTTTGCTCCCATCTGTCCCCCTCCCCGGAAAAAATATCTTGATAGGTGTATTGTATCAAATGGAGAGTACTTTGAAGGTGACCGAAGTTTAAACATGTAACAATACATACGCTTTTTTAATAAATAAATTTTAGGTGTTTTGGGGTCCCTCTTTATATGTCCAGGACCAAGAGCATGAGGTGAATTTATCACAAGTGCATAGAAAGGTAAACCACAGAATGATCAACACAGTTATTCACCTTAGGGAGGAAAAGTGTAGAAGAAAGGAAATGGAATCATAATTTTTTATGTGAACAGTGTTTACATGGATACAAGTCAAATAACTCAGTGTTTTTGAAAGGACATATTGAGAATATGATGGCTGGGGTATGAACATGTGTGTGCATGTATGTGTTTGGTGAGCAGAGGTCAGCAGGAAATAGCCAAATCCTGGCCTAGAAGCCAGGAGGCAATGGATGACCCTAGAAAGAAAGGAGAAGGGGGACAGAAAGTGTTACAAACACTTTCAGAGATAAATCTGTGAGCTGGACTTATTGGTCCTGGTTTGGCCTGGGCACCACATGACTTACTGTGTAGCTAAGATTAAGATTCTGTGAACAGAGATCTCTGGGGGCCCTCAATGCCCACGAAGATGGCTGTAGTCAGTCAGGCTCATCATTTCTGGGTTGTACTTGCTTCTCCCTTAAGCTCCTTCATGGAGAAGCTGGACATCAGAACCTTGGCTGTGGGCATCCCCTCTGTCCTTTGTGCTGTTTGGGAAAGGAAGGAGGCAGAGATAACGATTGATAACCAATAGTCATCCATCTCCTCCTTGTGTCAAGCACTGCGGTAGGTGCTTTGCATTCAGTACTGCATTCAGTAGTCATACAGCTAAGGAAAGCAAGGAATGGGGCTGCCTAGAGACTGGTTCAAGTCCAGGGAATCAAAGCTGTAGTCAGCTGATGCTCAGTGGTGCTCATCCTGCCGCACTCTCTGAGTGCTGTGTGCTGTGCGTGTGTGGGGTATCACCATGTAGTGGGTTAGGGAGTGGGAGCAGACAGACAGATGGTGATCTGTCCCTATCCAGGTAGCTAGTGTCAGCCTGTGACAAAAAATGATCAGACAAGATGATTTGTTCCAGAAAGCAAATCTAAAACAGGGAGTTGGAAATTAACCAGAGGATTTAGGACCAACTAAAACAAGTTTTCTCTCTCTTTCCCTCTATCTCTCCAGATATTGTATAATATACATAGCCCATGCTCAGGAGAAAGAGTTAAGCAGAGACTTTTCAGCAATGGATGTAAATTTACAGTCAACGTCCACTGAGGTTCTGTCTCCAAGACCCTATAATCCTTATGGCATGAAAACCTCATTAAAATGGAACCTGGTAATTTGCTATAATCATCCGGGACTCAAGCTATAGTATACCTTTGAGTTAATAAAAGGGCTTTCCAAAGCAAGTCATGCTACTTGAGACTATGTCAAGGTTAAACATTACAGACGTGGTTTACAATGTGTATGCTAATTAAGAGACTGCTTAGAGATCATTTCCAAAGAATTTTTCTACTCAGCAACCCTTTATTAGCATATTTTTGTTACTAAATATACTTGATTTTTCACTGATTCCATTGGCCTTTCCTCCAATTAGCCTACATTGATAGTTTTTCTCCATGTGGGCATCTTAACTAACAGATGCCAAAGGAAGGTTTTAATGAGGTTCCTCTAATGAAGCGAACGTGCAGAGAAGATGCTCAGGACAGAGACTTCCACTTCCTGGCTGGCTGGTGTCAGGGGATGCTCCTGAAAGCTCAGCACTTGAGTTTTGTTTGCTTTGCAGTGCTCTCTCAACAATATGATGTTCCTTTGAGCCACAGTAAAGAGCTTGGTTGATGAACCAAAGTGATGCAAAAGCAGCAGGAGAAAGACATCTTTTCTTAGAAACCATGGCAGCAGTGGAGGTGAGCCCCTGTGCACACAGCTGCTCCTAAGTCAGCAGTATGCTCTGGAGAAGGTGCTAGAAAGAGACTGTGATCCTCTCTTGACTGAAAATTCAGTACAAGACCACAGTATGGTGTTAGGAGAGAAAACTGATGTCACCTTCAGCTTTTTGTGCATTGTCCAGACGAATGACAGTCCTTGTGCTCTATGATCTTCTGCTGAGGTCAGGCCACCCCTGGGCACTGTGTTTAGGTCTCAGCTCCATATTTTAAGAAAGGTTTGGGCACACAGTAGCATGTTGGGATGGGAATTTTTTTTTTAATTAAAAAAAAAAAAAACCTGGAAACTGTTTTATGGTGCATAATTAAAATGAGGATAGTTTCTGAACTGGATAGGATTTTGAACAAACATCATAGATATTTTCAAGTATCTGGAAGGAAATTAAGAAAATGATTCATTTTTACTAGGTGTGGCTATTAAAACTTGCATTTGGTCTTCCCATATTTACCTTCCCTATTTGTCTTTCTTGACACCTCATCCCTTTGCAGATAAGGGGCCAAACTAAATTTCATTGCCTGGAGTCTTTCCAGGCAAGTTTGATGACAAGGGCTCCTCCTGACTTTTGCAAAAGCTTGTGAGAAGTTAAAGATTTCAAGGGGTAGGATAGAGACAGGTGCAATACTTTTATTAGGAGAAAAAGAGATATTCTGGAAGTTAGGGAATGGGAGGGTGGTGACTTGCCCCAAGACTAGAAGCAAACTAATACCCTTTCTGTGAAGGTGCCCCTGGAAGGTGTGTCAGGGAGCTACACGCCCCACAACTGCCCCAATATGACCAAAAGTTAAGGGGCCATGAGCATTCTGGTGGTAATGAGCATGGGCTGATTAAAGGAGGAACAGCCAGATAGCTATCTCTGCATCGGCCCTGGTTATTGATTAGTGACTGGGAGCTTCCTCACCACTGAGAGGGAAAACCATCAATAGCTCTGTCGAAGGCCCGGATGTGGATGTGAGTTGACTTAAATCACAATTCCTTGCACGTTTGCATTTATGGATTGATAATTATACATTTGTATAGCTCAATGACAGCAAGGACTGATGGGTGGAAGGTTGTGGAAGGAGTATTTTAGTTAACACAAGAAAGAGCTTTAAGCTCTGCCTGATGTGGTTCAGTGGATTGAGCGCTGACCTGCAAACCCAAGGGTTGCGGGTTCGATTCCCAGTCAGGGCACATACCCAGGTTGCAAGGCAAGTCTCCAGCCAGGTCCCCAGCTGGAGGCACGGGAGAGGCAACCATACATCAAATTAATTAACCATTCAATTAATTAATTATTCTTCAATTAAATTTAAAGAAAAGGAAGAGCTTAATATGCTTTGGCACCACCCAGCAATGGGATGGACTCGTGAGAAATCATGAGCACTGGCCACAGGTGAGTGCTGGTTTCTACCCTTCAAGGGTGTTTTACAGGAAATCTCATGATGGGTTGGTACAAATTCCATCCCCTCCAAATCTGGGATTTCCTGGTTTTGCAAATCATTAGACTCCCTGGCTCAAAAGTGAAAGTAGGACTAGGAGTCTAAGTAGCTTGTACCTGTTTATGCAGGAGTCCTTTAAAAGCAATGATCACATCTTTTGTATCAGGAACTTTGCCCTGAAAACAACTGAAATGTTTATTTTACTCTGGCTCTTGAATGAGTGATGAAACTCATTTTCAAAGACAGAAAAGACAGCTATATCAGCTTTGACAGTTCTCAAAGTTGGTGGTGTATTTTTTTTTTTTTTTTTTCCTTCCTTGATGTCTATTTCGGTAACTATAAGGGTTTACTGAGAATCCAGAGGGAAGGGAGTGAAGTTAAGACTGAAAGTACAACTGGAAGAATTAGAGGGAAAGAAATGACAGGCTGAGAAGGAAGAATGGGGGCATTGCAAATACCAGTTCCAAGCCACGTTAAAAGTTTATTACAGGATGTGCTGGCGCTCCCAGTGTTGGGCTTGGCCCAGCTGTCCTCCCGTGATCACTCTGCTGTGTGTCAGATGAAGTTGCCAGTGTTTACAAACCAATTAAAGTGGCATTAGTGCGCACGTGCACACGCACACACTGAGCTGCCCACGCAATGTTTGTGCCCAGCTCTTTGGCAGCTGTCCAAGCCCAGATATTGTTTTAGAAAAGTTATTTGGGTAGAAGTTTTGGAACAGAAATTCATTCTGCAATTTTAATTACTTTCCATTTTATGGAAAACTTCAAGAATTTCATTATTTCAAATATTGGTTCAAATAGCAAAGTGTGGGAAAATACCTTTTCTATTTTTGACAAGCTTATGATAATTATTCTTGTCCCTCTCAAGTAAACTATCAACAAGTTCTCTATAAGTGCCATAGATAATAAATAGGGGCAAAGGGAGGCTATAAATGAGGAAGAAATTACCCTGATTTATTGCTTTTTAAATATAAAATGTGTCGACTAAATTATAACTGTTCCTATTACATAACTTAGGGATACTAAAAAGTTAAAAAGACCAAAGTTATTTTGTAATAACAGTGGGAAAATCATCTTGTCACAATTTATAAGGATTTCTGATCTCGATGCCACATTATTTGGCAGTCTAAACACAAGGAAAATACTTGGGGAAATCGGTGTTAGGCCATGACAGAGTTGCTTCTATTGGAGTATCTCTCCTACTGATAACAATCATAAACTCTGTACTACATATCAAGAACCACCGTTTGAAGGCATCAGAGATGAACAAAAGCAGGTGGAAATGGAAAACAATTTTGGAGATAGGGTGAGCAAACTAGTGAGTATAGTTAGCTACATCCATCTGACTTTCCCCCCTTAAGAACATTTCCTATTCTGTCAGGGCACCTGAGAACAGAGGTCAAACAGAAACCTAGGGAGGGGCAGAACTGCTGAGGGCCAGTAGCTGTAGCCCCTGGTCCAGCAGATCTGGTGGTGGGCTCAGGGAAAGGAGCTGTAAACACCAGATAAAGTGGGCCGAGTGAAGCAATGTATCTGGGTGTGTCTGAGAATCTTCATTTGCAGTTTGCCAGAGGATGCCGATGGTGTGGACCTGGTTTGAGGGCCACTGGCCTCTCTCTAACCTCACACCCCAGACTGTGTTAATGCCCTAGAAATGTGGAGAGCACGAGCCTGCCCATAGTAGAGCCTGATCTAGGAGGCAGGCAAAATAAGAACAGATAGCCCTGGTTGGGTGGCTCAGTTGGTTGGAGCATTGTCCTATCCACCAAAAACGTTGCAGGTTCGATCCCCAGTCAGGCCACCTACCTAGGTTGCTGGTTTGATCCCCAGTCGGGACATGTACAGGAGGCAACTGATCAATGTTTCTTAGGCCTCTCTCTCCCTCTTCCCTCCTTCCCTTCCTCCTTTCCTCTCATTCTAAAATCAATAAATATATCTATGAGTGAGGGTTAAAAAGAAGAAAGAATGAAATGCATATTGGTTCCTCCAGGTTCGTCTCCCTGGGCATCCTCCTCCCACTGGTGGACCTCACTAAAGAGAAGACAATGCAGTGATACAGGTGAAACCCCTGCCAAATCACAACGCCAACACTTAGGTGAAGAGGTATGTGATACGGGCTGGAAATAGATGCTCCAGGTGTAGAAGACCATGAATATCTGTCTTGTATTTCCCTTATTGAAACAAGAGTCCATGTTCAAGTGACACTGGACAGCCAACTAGCTAACGGTTCAAGGCCAGTCAACCCTTTAAGAAGAGAATTTAATCTGACTGGGGATGGCATCCATGTACCACCACACCAATGTCTCCAGAAACTTAATTTCTTTTAGCACTAATTGAACATTATCGCCAGAACTCTTGGTGACACTCTAAGTTCCTTCCCTTGTTAGGATGGGCCATGAAGAAGCTCTGTTCCCTTAGAAACCACTGGGGCAAGAAGAGGTCCAGACAACCCACCCAGGGGCCTGGTTGAGTCTCACATCAAATCCAGGCCGATGCAGCCTAAATCAAGTCACTGCCTTAGTGCATAGCACGCTGCCCACTTACACACAGATATGTAGCATAAGTTTGATTTCGGGTTGGTCTTACATTGCTTGTTTTATATGATCTTACTGAAAAGTGCTAATTTCTGTCAGCCTGTCTTCTCCCTATAATGCTGGCCATGGGTCCAATTACATCCCTGTTCCTAGCATGTTACAGGGTAAATAGGCTTATCCACCCTGGCGTAGGGTGACGTTTTCCACTGCTAAAGCAGTAGTGTTGCTTCATGGATCAGATGTTGACTGGGTTATAAGTTAAGATCTGTTGCCAATGTTCAAAATAAGGAAGAGGCAGCCTTTGACATAGAAGAATAAGGAGGGAGAAGCATGTCCCAAAATTCAGTGATCATAAGACCTGTTTATACATTGTTGTAAAAAATCAGGCCCTTAATTACATAACTGATTGATAAGAGAGAAGAAAGGAGCAAACTTTAAGGTGTTTTAGGCTCAATGGTATTGCATAAAATAGCTTGATTTTGTAATTGCTCCTATATTCTTTAGTTTCCTGAGAAGGAAATGTGGAGATGAGTTAGTTTGACAAATTGAATGTAAAAATTCTAGTAATATAGAAAACATTTATATATTTAAAATATAAATTTCTCGAGCCATGGCTGGTGGCACAGGGGATAAGGTGCCAGCCTGTGAACCCAAAGGTCGCTGGTTCAATTCCCCAGCCAGGTCATATAACCAGGTTGCAACCTGGAGACTAGGTTGCAAGCCAGGTCTCCAGCCAGGGCTGTAGCTGGAGGCAGGTGAAAGGCAACCATACATTGAAGTCTTTCTCCCTCTCTGCCTCTTCCCCTCTCTCTAAAAATAAAAATAATAAAATATTTTTAAATAAATAAATATAATATAATATAAATTTCTCTCACAAAATAATACACGCTTGACCTTGTCAGTCTAACCCTTTAAAAGGGGCACTTCTCCCTGGTAGATCTCCTTGCTTCCCAAGGCCATCCTCCGGGGAAAGGCGTGGCTAGTTCATCCTGTGGCCTGAAGTCACAGACTATGTTGGCCAGTTATGAGAGGGGTCAATATACTTCATGGTGGAACATTAGAAACTTTTTAGACTCTATTTGTGCTGGGCAGATTTTTGGGATTATGCCCAAATGTATTCTCTCTAGGGTGTCAAACCTAATGGAAGGGACTTGTGTAAGTCTGATGTACATAGAGAAGTGAACATTTTGCAGCTGTAAATTCTTATGCATGGTCTCTGTACAGATAAATATAAGCCACATCAACAAACTGAGGTGGGGTGGAGGGAGGAGGTGGTAAAGTTCCTAACCAAGAGAAGAACCATTTATCCTATTAACACATTTGCTTCCTCTGCTGAAAACCGGAGAAAATGAATGATAACTGGTGAACAAGAAAGAAAAATGATTTTTGAATTGTCAAGAGATGAAGAACAAGATATAAACAAAATTTTAGCAATGGTTACCTGTAGGTATTGACATTATGAATAATTTTAGTTTTCTTAATTATTTTCTGTATTTCTATAAGTGCATGTATTTCATATTCAGAAAAAAAACGATGTTAGCAAAAAGTCTATCAGATTCTGAGCTCTTTTTATATTCTCAGTGCCAAGAGGTCCTGGAAGTAGTGGGTGCACTGTAAGGTCTGAGGAGTGCATGAAGTGTGGGCAATTTCTACGAGGATTCTCAGCTTGTTTTCAGCATCCCTGACCATGATGGTGGGGAGCTGAGTAGATAAGACCAGCAGCAAATGTTGGTATTTGGCAGACTGGCCACATAGCTAATGTTTGGAGCCCAGGCTCCATCCATGAGGGGTTTCCAAGGGGAGTTGGCACTCGAGGCTCAATTGCACATGATGGCCCAGTTAGCTAGTGACCAGAAGAAAGGAGTGCTGAGAAAGAAATCCAGTTGGGGTTTTTAAGCAGTGCTGAGAGCTTTTCAGCATTTTATGATGATTCCTTGTTATACATTGTGCCAACTACACAGTAAGGTGGCTTCCTGGTAGCACCAGGAGCATGCAAATCTTTGCTTTGGGGTGCCGTAAAGGTGATTTGGGGAGTCCATCTCTAGGGAAAGAGGTATCAGCTCCTAGGTTTCCATCACCTTGACTCCTGCAGAGCAGGCCCATTGTCTGTGACAGGCATTTCACATTTTATTCCCTTGGACTGAAAAAGGCAAACTATTTAATTTCCCTTCCTCCATGGACTTTGGTTCCTTATTTTCCCTTTCCCTTTCAGAAGGGATTTTGAGCATTTTAAAATAGAATCAACACCTGTGTACTCATCATCCACCTTGAGAACTAAAACATGACAGGGGCACAGAAACACCCTGCCTTCCTGCCACGGTACTGGTCCATCATCCAGGCTTGCTCCTTCTACCGCCTGTCTCCTGAGCTGTGGTCTAGGTGTGACAGGCATGATACCAGCGTGTGCCCACATCCACCTTCCTGCCAGTCGCTGCCATGGTGTCCAGCTGAGCTCCGGGCTCCCGCCTACTTCTCCTCCCAACACTGCAGCCAGAAGTATCCCTGTGGAACAGGAGCCAGGCTGGGTCACTTTTCCTGAGCCCTGAAGGCTTTCCCATCACACAGGGGCTGTGAGAATCTGCCAACCCATTGCTCCGGCTCAAAATTCCCCAGTTCAGAGGCCTGTGTCTCATTTGTGCCATCTGTCAAAACCAGTCCCTCAGTATCCATATGGTTTGTACCCTCCTCCCTGTCAGGTCTTTGTTCAAACATCATTCATTCGTCCATGGGACCCTCCTTGACCACAGCCCTTGCTCCCCTCCCAGCTCTGTATTTCCTCTGCACAGCAGTGATGCCTATGTGACATGTCCTCCTCTGGAATGTGGCTCTATGAGGTGAGGGTGCTGTCTGCTTCACTCACTCTCGTATCCCCAGAGCCTGCAACAGTGCTTGGTATGTTAGTGTTAAATGAACATATTGAATGAGCGCATCTCAGTTGGGAGCTTTAGCTCTGAGCCACCTGCCCCCCATCACTGGGCTCTGTCGTCACAAGTCAGGAATGGAAATCCTGCACCATGACCCCAGGGGAGCCAGCCCTGACACCAGAGCATGGAAGAGAAACACTGCCACAGCAAGCTCATCCAATAGCCAGGCTATAAATGGAACAGGAAGCTTGAATCACTCAGATGATTCTAATGAACCAGAAGGAGACTCCTCAGATACTGGAGAACAGGAAGCCATGTGGTCCGGTGAGTCACCACTACTCCCTGACCTCCTTCCTCAGGTTCCCCTGCACCAGGGTAGGGTAAGCCCACACTCTGGAAGATCTTAAATTGAAAGAGTACTGGCCTGGCCATGAAGAGATATGGGTTCCAGTTGCAGTTTGCCATTAACTAGTTACGTGGCTCGTCTTGTGTCAACTCTGGGTTTCAGATTTCTCTATCATAAACATGGAAACTGATCAAATACAACACCTGCTTTTAAATGAGGTATAAATAGAAGATTAAAAGTGAACATTGCTGTGCATTTATTTTTACTTGGTTTTGGTGCCTTTATTAAGTGACTCCATTTTCTGACAGATGTCTATTGTATGGCTTCACATGTAATACAGGTGTCAAAATATCTACTGTGTGGCCTCACACATAAAACAGGTGTTTAATAGAAATGTTTGCTGAGTCCTCACATTCGAGCCTCTATTGTTCTTCCACCTTCACTTCTAGAGTAGCCATAGTTGAATTCCTATTCCCACAGTTTAACTACTAAGTAATTGGTTCGTTAACTTGGCAAATATTCATATTGGGAGATGGCTGCACCCAAAGATGATGGAAATCTATAGCAGGCTACAGGGTGCCCCATCCATGGCCTCGGGGAAGGCCAACAGTTTAGAGACAGAACACTTTAAAACATTTGTGCTTTTTGAGAAGAGCATTATTTACAGTGATGCTCCAGGGGAATTATAGCAATAATTCTTTCAACCTGAGAGTTATTATAGATCCAATTTAGGAATAGGGAGGGGTGAGGACAGAGGAGAACTCAGATTGTATGGCTCTCTTGTACTTCAGTATTATTGATTCTAATTCCACTGTTGTAAGAATACTCGCCATTTTGTATTTTAAGGCCAATACTTCTGAAAATTGTTTCAGTATATTAAACTTATGAATTAGCCCTGAATCACCCAAAGTTTCTCAATCCCCCCATCCTGTTGTCACCATCATTCGGTTCAACAGATGAATTATAGGTGAGTTTGTGCTGCACCAAGAATGCTGTGGAACCCCCATCACACTCCCCTTTGAGGATCTGGGTGGACCTGTGCAATCCCAGGCTGTGCTGGCTTCACACACACACAGATCTCAAACATCAAAGTTTGACTCAGGCGGGAACTCTGTTATGTTTAGAGTCATAGCAAACTTTTCTATTATCTATGGCTTGTACAAAGAGAAGGAGAGAAAGAGAAGAAGAGAGAGAGATTGAACTCTGATGAAAAAATTGAAATTATAGATAAAAATCATACAAATATCTTTAATCCCGATTTTAGGTATCTTACTCATTCATCGATCCATTAGTCCATCCATCTAACTTTCCCATACACCCCTCCATCTACCCACCCATCCATCTGCCCATCATTATCCATTCACACATCCACCCTTTCATCCAGTACCTGGTGATAGTTTTTCATGGTAGGACAAAACGATCAAAAAGATGTGGTTAGCAAAGGAAATTATATCGCCACGCATAGTGTCTGACATGTTGTTGGCGTTGTGAATAACAATAGCTAATATATATGTTATTGGTTCTCAGCTGTGGGTGACTTTGCCTGCCAGGGAGCATCTGGCAATGCATGGAGACAGTTTTGGTTGCCGCCTGGGGTGGGGAGGTTAGTACTACTGGCATCTAATGCTGAGCATCCTGCCGTGCCCAGGACAGCTACCAGCAAAGAAGTAAAAGCCCAAAATGTCGCAGTGCTGAGATTGAGAAACCTATATGTGTCCATGAGTGTGTGCTTGCATGTGTGCATGTGAAACACGTAGTGCTTTCTTGGCACACATGACCTCATGTAATACAACAGCCCTATGAGGAAGATGTATGCTTTCCTGTGGCTATTGCAACAAACTACCATGAACTTAGTGGCTTAAAAGGTTGCAAAATTCTTATCTTACAGTTCTGCAGCTTAGCAGCATGGAGTCTCACTGGGCTAAAGTCCAGGTGTCGGCAGGGCAGGCTCCAGGGGAAGATCTGTTCCTGGCCTTTTCCAGCTTCTAGAAGCATCCACATTCCTTGGATCATGTCCTCACCCTCCATTCTCACAGCTAGCAGCTTATCTCTCAGATCCTACTTTTATGGTCATGTTTCTCTCTTGGAATACGGTCGGGAACAATTCCCTGCTTTTAAGGACTCATAATTAGACTGGGCCCAAATAATCAGGAATAATTTCATCATCTCAAGGTCCTATATCATCTTTTTTTGGAAGATCTTATTTATTTATTTTTATTTTTATTTTTTATTTTTATTTTTTATTTTTTTTTATTTTTTATTTTTTTAATTTTATTGTTGTTGTATTACATCCATCCCCTTTTTGCTCCCCTCTGTCCCCCCACCCACCCACCCATTCCCCCCAAAGTCAATCCCACCTGTTGTCCATGTCCATGGTTCCTTTATACTAGGTTCTTGTCTAAGCTGCTCCCCATCTTTGCCTCTACCTCTCCCTCCCCCCTACCC
>PVIW01002743.1:0-110055 GCA_004026585.1 Noctilio leporinus | reverse complement strand
ATTTATTTATTTTTAGAAGGGGGAAGAGAGGGAGAAAGAGAGGGAGAGAAACGTTGATGTATGAGAGATACGTTGATTGGTTGCCTCTCACTCATGCTCCAAGTGGGGACTGGCCTCCAACCCTGGCATGTGCCCTGATCAGGAATCAAACAGGCAAACTTTCACTTTGTGGGATGACACCCAACTAACTGAGCCATGCCTGTCAGGGATCAAGGTCCTATGTAATTGAAATCACATCTACAAACCCCTTTTTGCGGTGGAAGGAAACATTCCCATGTTCTGAGGATTAGGATGTGGACATCTTGTCATTATGCTTCCTTGGACTGTTACTATTACATCCAATTTTATGAAGAGACAATTGAGGTACAGAGAGTCAAACAACTCATCTAAGTTGTTCGAGTGGAAAGCTGGGTCCAAATCCAGCCCTTTGCCTCCAAAAGGGTTCCTGTCAGGATGTCAGATGGACCGATGGAAAGACAAAACAAAGTGAGCTCTGGAGCTTCACTTTCCTGAGTTTTCTTGAACAGTTCCTAGAGAGAAAAGCCAAGAAGAAGGTAAACAGCCGTAGGTACACAGAAGGAGAGGAGAAGGAATGGGGTCTGAGTGATTCCCATTGGATTTCCAAGTTGGCCCTAAGGTCTCCAGCCTGCCTTTCTGCCCCCTGGTGGCTGCCACCACCTCATCCATGCTTAAGGTTCCTATAGGATTCTGCTTACCCTTTGACAGAAGTGTTCACGACCATGTGTTAGTTGCAGAAGGAGAAACACTGGCACCTGTGTGTATGGAGATCCTGTGGGGGGAGGCAATGGCCTGCTGAACCTGAAGCTGGACCTCCTCTAGGCAGGTTTAGAGACTGATTTCTGGAAGCATCTGCAGGGTTAGAGAAATGCAGACTCTCCTCTGTACCCTCAGCCCTTACCCTAATCTCTGACAGGGACAGTAATACCTCTGGCTCCTTTTCTTCCCACCCCACACCAGCAAAGGTGTAACCTGCTGCCTTGTTTCCCAGTTTCTGATCCAAAAACCTACCAAGGCCCTGAGACCGAGTAGGGGCCCTGTGTGATGAGGGATAGTGTTTGTGTCTTTGGGTGATGGGCACCTACAGGACACAGCAAGCAGAGAAAGGCAGCTGATGAGGCTGGTACCAGCTCTGCATAATTGTTACCCAGCACAACAGCATCTGATTATTCTGGCATGAATATTAAAATAAGCCAACTCTTGACATGCTGCCCTCTTAGTTGTGTCATCATTCCTTCACTTGCATCTTCCATCAATGACCATTTTTTTGATTGATATAAATCAAACAAGGCTGGATGGTATGAATCAGTTTCTGCCCCTGCCTCCAAGGAGCAAATGTGCACCGGAGAAGTCTCCAAACCATGCCAATCCTGTGTGCGATCAGAGCAGGCCAGGCAGACTGACGCCTGGCTCCTGCGGTGTGGGGAGAAAATTCCAAACCTGAAGAAAGATTTAAAGAGTGTATTTGAGGCAAGGTTTAGGAGCCAGTCCCGGAGAAAAGTCTCAAAGGATTGAAAATGTGCTCCAGGGAATGGCAGTTTTGTCATTTCTTTCATGCATTTAGAATCAAAGGAGAAGATGTAAGAGGGTAAGGAGGGTTACATGAAATCGCTGGTGGCAAATTAAGGAGAGGGAGAGTAAAATGGAAAAATCTCTAGAATTGAACAAAAATCAAGATGCAGAGACACATGTTTCTTTTACACTGGTAGGTATGGCATTGTTAACATTCCCCATGCATAGTTTATAGAGGTATTCGGGCTACAGTGATGAGGACTGTAGAGGCAGTGGGGCCTTATCTCTGCAGGCCTGGAGACAGACTGTTCTGATATTTTAAGTATGTTATTCCAGATGCACACACAAAAACTGGACAGGGCTGCTCAAGGTAGAGATTAATTTATCATATAGGTCATAGGATGGTACTTCCCACTTGAACCTGCCCAGTTAGGAATTCATATGACTGAAACATCCTGTATGGTTACTTTCAGTTTGTCAGCCTGTCGGGCAGCCCGTTTTGTTCACACCTTCCAAGAAGCTTCACAAAACTGCCTAGATCCACCTCCAGAAAACCTGATCTGATTGTGCTGGGGTTGACTAGGCATCTGGATTGAAAATGCTCAGGTGGGCCCTGGCCAGGTGACTCAGTTGGTTGGAGCATTGTTTTGTACACCAAAAGGTTGTGGGTTCAATTCCTGGTCAGGGCACATGCCTAGGTTGTAGGCTTGATCCCTGACCAGAGGGTGTAGAGGAGGCACCTGATCGACGTTTCTCACTCACATCAATGTTTTTCTCTCTTTTTTTCTTTCCTCTTGCTCTAAAATCAATAAGCGTATTCTTGGGTGAGGATTTTAAAATAAAAATAAATAAAATGCTCAGGTGGTGATCACCAGCAGCCCCTAGGGAATCATCTCTCATCTCCCAGCTGAGCCTCCTCCTCTGGAGCTTGCCCTTGGCTCTTCCCCTGTTTCTCCCCTGTGTATCACATTTTCTCTCAATTCTGGGACTAAGGTATATATCTTACCCTATGATACACTTCTGTTTTCAAAAACCTACTATCTTTCATTTTTTAAATATAACTACTAACAGGCATCAGAGGTGGAAAATGAGAAGTCCCATTGCTGTACATAGTGTGGCATATTAGAAGTGAGTGCATAGTAGGTGCTTCACCACCACTGAATTGGTTGAGCTGGGCACACACCCCACCCCTACCACATTCCACTCCCATCCTCTGAGCTATGTACTGATGCTGAGGCCACAAGCAGAAAAGACCAGGCACATTCTAGCAGAGCATGCATTTCCATCCTCAGCCCTGGCCTCCACCCCCTCCACGTCATGAAGAGGCCTCTGTGGTGTCACAGAATAATTTCTTCCACCTTCCCAGGAGCAGTAGCCTAAATGCTGGCGATGCCTTCCTCCTCCTCCATCAGTCAGCATTCCACACCCACAGGAGGTGTGTCGCTATAAGGATGCTGGAGCTGTCAGCACCTCTCACTGTAGGAAGGAGACAACGGAGGAGACTAGGAGTGTGGAGAATGTTGCGCAGGGTGGGAGAGCTGCCTCAGGGCACAGCAGCTGGGTTGCATGTGCTGTAGTCCCCTCCCCTGACCACAAGGGTACATGCTTCCCCTGAGGGGTGATAAGAGGGCCCCTGCAGAATGAGAAGCCCCTCTGCTCACACTCACCCCACTCTGAGCACCTCTGGAAAGCCCAGCAGGAGTATCAGAGTTAGGTTTTTCAGCCCTGAGCATGGAGGGAATGCAGAGTGCTGTTAGGGTTAGGATTAGGGAACAGGTCCAGTGATAACTAGGTCCTCCAGGTTCAGGTGAGAAGCTGATGTGCTGACGAATCCTCATCTTTCTCAAGGCCAGGATGTGTGTGCCACCATTCTCCAGATAGCATGTTCTGGAGCAGTCCAAGTATATCTGGAAATCTTGTCAGCCAGAATCTAGGTGGCCAAGCGAGGTGCTGATAAGAGTGCACAGAAAAAGCCACCAACAGAAGTTGGGAGGGTTGCTAACCACATTCACAAATTGCTAGATCAACACAGATCTGTCAGTTCTAAGTCCTGAAGAAGAGTCCTCCCACGCTCATTCATACCTCAAATTAGATTTGAAAATAGGGCTGTTTAAAATTGAAAATGTCAAGGGCACATTTCTATGGTGCCTACTTTGGTGTTTTCCACAATGCCCCAGCCTGGCATTGCCTAGTCTAATGAAGACTTCAAAGTGGATAAAAATGTGGAGAAGGCCCTGGTTGAGTAGCTCAGTTGCCTAGAGCATTGTCCTAATATGCCAAGGTTGTGGGTTTGATCCCTGATCAGGGCACATACAAGAATCAAGCAATAAACACATAAATAAGTGGAACTGATATCTCCCCCCTCTTTCTTTTTCTCTCTCTCCTTTATTCTCTCTCTCTCTCTGAAATCAATAAATAAAAAAAAATAATTAACTGCAGTGAAAGATGGAATTCTACCATGGCCCCAGGAACAACCAAACCCAGGAAGACCTTCCATTCACTGCAGGAGAACCTGGATTCCCCAGGAAGTATCTGTCTCTTTTCTCTCCATCTCTCCGTACAACTGAGCCACACACACCTGGAGACCAGGTGGATTCTGCAGCAAGAACTCTTCCCCTTGTTGTAATCATCAGCAAGGATATAAATAGTCTTCTTTAGGGTAGAGAAGGGCAGTGCAGTCCTCCTACCAAAGGTGATCCGATGAGAAGTGGAGAGGAGTGTTGTCAGCACCTGGCTGACAACAGTCCCTAACTATTTTGTCTCTACATCAATTATTTTGAGTCCCAACAGTATCATGATCAAGGAAAAGAAAATCCATGCTGGCATAGTGCCTTTCATTGTCTTTAAGAGTTCCCTTTGGCTCGGACAACACGTATAAACCCACACATGTGTAAACATGTACAAACTTCTAGTTTAACTGTAATTGGTTGTGAATATGTCTCTGCAGGTCAAGAGTTATTTCTATTTTTTCTCTAGCAAGATAACAGCCAGACAAATTGATAGATTAGATGGCGCCTTTGCTTTCTATTGCTGCTGCAAAAAAAAAAAATGACCACAAATGTGGTTTAAGACACCACACATTCATTACCTTACAGTTCTTCAGGCTGTAAATCTGTAAAGGGTTTCCATGGACTGATGTGAACACATTAGTAGAGCTGCATTCTGAGGGTCAAGGGAAGAAGCTCTTTCCTGGACTTTTCCAGCTCCCACAGGTGCCCAGATCCTTGGCTCAAGGCATCTCCCTCCATCTCCAAAGTAGTGGCAGTTAAGTCCTTATTACACTGAATGGCAAACATTGATCCCCTTCCACTTACATGGACTCTTGTGATTAATTTGGCCCACCTTACTGACGCAGGATCATCTCACTACCTTCAGGTCTGGGGGTGAGTAAATGTCATTCTATCTTGATCTTGATCCCCCTACCCTGGTTAGGTGACAGAGTCACAGGTTCCAGGGATCAAGATATGGCTGTTTTCGGGGCCTACTCTTCTGCCATCCACACACCACCCATATGCTTCATACATTGTAGGCATGTAATGCAAGTTTCTTAAGTATAACAAAATAAATACACACCTTTATATTTAAACACCTTTGAACACTGTCTTGTTAACAATTGTGTCATAAGCCATCACTTTTTCCTCACCCTCTAACTTAATCATTATAAAAGTTATGAACGTTTTCAAATACATATGTTGCTTCCTGTACAACAGGGATTCCTGTGTATCTTCAACACGATACAACAAAACAACATGATTCAGAAACCAGAAGGAAGGCCATGATGACAGGACTGAGAAGCAGCAACATGAATGGGGTCTCAAGGGTCTGTGTTTGTTTCCATGTACCACTAACAAATTCTGAGCCCACCCCCAGCTTGGTAGATGAAGATGAGCCTAAGTAGGTTAAAAACCAAGTGGTGTTTGCTGGTGATGAGGCCAATGTTGGGGTGCCATGTGGGTGAGGCTTTCCCTTTAGACCTCATCTAGAAGTTGCTCCTCTGTCAGAATAAGGGACTTGGGAACATTGTTTCTGCTGCCTCAGAAAGACACAATGAGCACCATGGGACCCTAAGAGTTTGGTTAGACACATATTTGGAAGCTACACAATTAAATGAACGAAAGCATTCCATGGTAATGAGAAGTTGATGGCACAAATTTTGCAGCATGTATTGGATGACAGAAAAGTTCCTTTAGGGTTTGATACACATAATCATTGGGAGCAGGCTGGAGACACTGTGCACACGAAGACAAGGGCTTTATATGTTTGTTTGTTGGGAGTGGGTATGAAAACCTTCCAGATAGTTTTAAAAAATGTGTGGAATAACTGGACTTCTGGTCAAGATGGCAGAATACATAAACATAGCTCACTTCCTTACACAACCATATCAAAATTACAACTAGCCCTGGCTGGTAGCACAGTGGATAAGGCGCCAGCCTGTGAACCCAAAGGTTGCAGGTTTGATTCCCCAGCCAGGGCACATAACAAGGTTGCAAACCAGGTCTCCAGTCAGGTCTGTGGCTGGAGGCAGGTGAAAAGCAACCATACATTGATGTCTCTCTCCCTCTCTGCCTCTCTCCCTTCCCCTCTTTCTAAAAATAATGAAATAAAATCTTAAAAAAAAAAAAAAGTGAAAAAAAATTACAACTAAATTATAGAACAACCATCATTCAGAACCAACAGAATGAAACTCCAACAACTATGAAACTAAAGAAGAAACCAACTTCAGTTTTAAAGAAGAAATCACATTGAGACTGGTAAGTAGGGTGGAGATGCGGAACAGGCTGGTCCCACACCCACATGTGACAGATAAAAATCTGGAGTGACATCTTATGAGCCAAGGGGTCCCAGCCCCGTACTAGGCTCCCCAGCCCAGGGTTCCAGTGCCAGGAAGGTAAGCCCCCATAACTTCTGGTTATATAAATCAGCAGAGATTGAGGCTCTGGAAGACAGAAACTGCTGGATTTCCAGGAAGTTCCCCTCAAAAGGCCCATACACACACTTACTTGAATTTACTCCCTCTGAGCTCCAGCATGAGGGCAGCAGATTGAAAGCATAAGAGACATGTGAGGAGAAACTGAATTGTCTGACATCAGGGCAAGAACTAGGGAGCAGCTTTCTCCCGGATAGAAATGCTGGCAGATGCCATTGTTCCTTTTCTAAGCCTTCCCCACACAGAACCACAGGGCTGGCAGGTGGGTGCCATGTCTGAGACTTCATCAACCTGGCTCACAGTTAAAAACTAAATGATGTTTGCCCTCACCCTGGTTCTTCCCGGAGGCTCTATCCACCCAACTTTCAGGCCATCCAAGCTATTTCCAGTGGCTATTCCATATGAATAGCTTGTCTTGGCCCATGCTTTAGAGTTTCCTAAATTCTCTCACACAAGCACCATCTGTTCAGTGAGCCCTGTTCTCTATAAGTTATTCCAGCCAGCCCTGGTTCACAGCATGTCCTCGCCTGGCCACCTCCAAGCCCAGCAGAAGTAGCAGCCATCTACAGATTGTTTTGTAGCTTATGTTTTGTGACCGAGGGCAGAATACAGGTGGTGGCCGACCTTGGATACACCAACAGCAATCAAGGCTCCCCTATAATAGGAGAATTACATAGCCTACACAGTGGATGCACCTTGTGTACCTAGCTTGGGTGATAGGGGAGGTTGTGCCACTGGACTGTACAGGACACCTACTACATTAGGCCACTCTACCAAACCTGGGAGACATGGCAGCTCTACCTAATACATAGAAACAAACACAAGGAGGCTGCCAAAATGAAGAGACAAAGAAACATGGCCCAAATGAAAGAACAGAACAAAAAGAAAATAACAGGAAAAAACTAAACAAAATGGAGACAAGCTTCTACTAGATGCAGAGTTCAAACACTGGTTATGTGGATGCTCAGGGAACTTAGTGAGGACCTCAACAGCATAAAAAAATCCGGTCAGAAATGAAGGCTACGTTACCTGAAATAAAGAACAATTTACAGCCCTGACTGGTGTGGCTCAGTGGGTTGAGTGTTGTTCCACAAACTGAAGGGTCACCAATTCAATTCCCAGTCAGGGCAATGCCAGGGTCCAGGTCCCTGGTTGGAGGTGTGTGAAGGCAACATATTGATGATTCGCTCTCACATTGATGTTCCCCTCTCTTTCTCCCTCCCTTGTCCTCTCACTATAAATAAATAAATAAATCTTTTTTTTTTTTTTTTTTTTTTAAAGAACGATTTACAGGGAATCAGCAGTAGAGTGGGTGAAGGTGAGAATCAAATCAGCAATACGGAATATATAAGGAAGCAAAAACCAGCAATCAGAACAGCAAGAAGAAAAAAGAATCCAAAAAATAAGGACAGTCTAAGAAGCCTCTTTGATAACTTTAAGCACACCAACATTCACATCATGGGGGTGCTGGAAGAAGAAGAGAGAAGGCAAGAAACTGGAAACCTATTTGAAAAAATAATGAAAGAAAACTTCCCTTCGTAAAGGAAATAGACATATAAGTTCAGAAAGTGCAGAGAATTCAAAAAAGTTGGATGCAAAGAGACCCACACCAAGACACATGAAAATTAAAATGTCAAAGGTTAAAGACAAAGAGAAACTCTTAAAAGCAGCAAGAAAAAAGCAGTTAGTTACTTTCAAGGGAGCTCCCATAAGACTGTCAGCTGATTTCTCAAAAGAAACTTTGCAAGCTAGAAGGGACTGGCAAAGAGTATTCAAAGTGATGAAAAGCAAGAACCTACAACCAAGTTTATTCTACCCAGCAAAGTTATCATTTAAAATCAAAGGCCAGATAAAAAGCTTCCCAGACAAAGACAAAAAAAAAAAAAAAAAAAACTAAACTAAACTGAAGGAGTTCATCACCACCAAACCAGTATTATATGAAGATCAAAAATATGATCAATGAAATGATAATAAATAAATATCTATCAACAATTGAGTCTAAAAAACAAAATAAACAAGCAGAACAGAAACACAATCATAGACACAGAGAATGTTCTGATGGTTGCCAAATGGGAGGAAGGCTGGGAGGTGGGCAAAAAAGGTGAAGGGCTGAAGTACAGATTGGTAGTTACACAATAATCATGGGGATGTAAAGAACAGCATAAGGAATAGAGTAGCCAAAGAACATATATAGACATGGACAATGGTGTGGGGATTAACTGAGGGAGTGGGTGAGGCTGGATAGAAGGGATAAAGGGGAGCAGGGAGGGGGAACTGGGACAACTGTAATAGCACAAACAATAAAAGATAATATTTTTAAAATATGGGAATGAACACATACCTCGACCACAACTGGCCTATCCAGTACACACCAGCCTCTGTGCACCATGAAACCATTTATGTATATATTATTTATGTATAAAATACTGTTATTTACACTGGAAACACATGAAAGTTATTTTTATGATTTTATTGGTTCACAGCAGCTGGCATAGATGATATCTTCTGGCTGTGACCTCACATGGTGGAAGAGGAGAGCTCTTTGGGTTCACCCTCATGGCCTCATCACCTTCCAAAGGCTCCACTTTCTAATACCATCACACTGGGGGGTAGCTTTCAATGCATGATGGTGGTGGAGAAGGGGTGTGTGTGCATGACACTCAGACCGTAACAGTCAGTAAACATTTTGGGAAGATGAGTCTATTTCAGAGATACATTCAATATTGCTCTTAGCTATCTTCCCTTAAATCCTGGCCTTTTTTATTTATAAAAAATTGAAGAATCTTGGCTGTTCTTTTTACCTCACCTCATACTTCCTTCTGGGTTCAGTTAATATTCCTTTCACAAACAGGGGCTAGGAACAAAATAGTAATGTTGGAACCTGAGAAAGGCAAGGAAATAGAGATATGCAAATAGGTGATCCCTGGTTGCTCCAACTACTCAACTCAAAAATTTTTCATGAGAATTGGCCAAATTTTTTAACCATATCTTCTAAATCAGCTCCACCAGCTTGCAAACATTTGCTGAAACAATTTATTCTATGGCTTCTCCAAGTGTGATTCTAAATGATTTCACATGTCAATATGATGTTCATTTGTCAACTGCTGAATGCTTTCCAACTAGAGTATTTATGAAGGATGTGAGTCTCTATTGATGCAAAGAATTGCTCAGTTGAGTACAATGCACTATCATTAGCCTTCAGTTGGCAGAAGCTGGAGGACACAACAAAGTGTCATTGATTAAACAATGAAATAAAATAAAAATGGTGTTTGCTATCACTCCCCATGATTTGATAGACTTTTTCTTAGATACCTATATGCTTTCCATGTATATATGTGATGCATGCCCCTCTGTGCTAGTGAGGTCCTTTCTGCCTCCATCAGGGAGTGACAAGAAGAGATAAGGTCTGTGCCAGGACCCCATCCCAGAAGGTCCTTAGTGTAGTGGGAGTGAAGAAGGAAGTCTTGCCATCACGCAGCCTGGGCTCAGCCCTGTCTCTACTGTCACAAGTTCTCTTTGTTTCATTTCTTCATATGCAAAACAGACATAACAACTGTGCCCATCCCCAGGCTGTGACCTCTCCCCTAGATTGTGCCCCGCTCCCCATGTCATTGACCCACCCCCAAGCCTTGGTGAGGATTCTATGAGAGAATATAGCTGGTGTTGAAGGAGTGTGAATATTGTTGAGGCTACGGCAATGCCCCTATTTTCAATGCATTTACAATGCTTGAGAAAACATTTAACCATCCTTTAGTCACCTGCTCAGCATGGGTCAAATACCTTACCCATTAGCCTACACATGGAAGAAAACAAAACTGAGCTGACTTTAATGAACCATGGTGCCCTGTCTTCATCCTTTGGAAGAAGCCACTCCCCTCATCTGACTTGCTCTCTCCCCTGTTTGAAATAAAACTCACCAAGGGGCAGACAGAGTTCACCTTGGAGACACCTTCCTGCTTCCAATAGCACCTCCCACCCCACCACCCCAGTCTTTCTCTCCTATAACTTTGAAAGGTTGTCTACACAGCATTTGTCAACATTCTTTGCCATACCGCACTTCTGTTCAAAATTGTGAGGGTGCTGACATTCCATTTTTTAGACAAATTAAGTAGTCTGTGGGTTACTTTAATTCTTGGAGCATGACCTTTTCTCTCCTAATCAAGAAGGACTCTCAATGAATGGTGTTACAATGAGAGTCTTCAGTTTGCATTTTTCATTTTTTAAAAAAGGAAATCATTGCAAATGTTATAATTAATGACAAATCGCTTGTAACGAATCTCACAATGGCAATAATGTCATGAAACTGAGTTTGAGAACCACCAGTCTCTATTTCTAATGCAGCATTCACCAAACTGTTAGAACATTTTAAAATTAATTGGCCTGTTCGTGTTCTTACTTTAAAACTTGTTTTCCAAAGGTCGCAGGTTCAATTCCCAGGGCACATAATCAGGTTGCAAATCAGGTCTCTAGTCAGGACTGTGGCTGGCAGCAGATGAAAGGCAACCATACATTGAGGTCTCTCTCCCTCTCTGCCTCTCTCCCCTCCCCTCTTTCTAAAAATAATGAAATAAAATCTTTAAAAAAAAGAGTATATACTTAAAAATCAATAAATAAAAATAAAGTAAAAATGTTATTTATGGTAAAATAAAAACAAAACAACAAAAACTTGTTTTCCCATAAGCAGTATAACAAAGAAACTTCCAGGTTCGCAGGATATCCTACCACAGACATGCCACTCATAGTGGACTTGGACTGGAGGCCTAGAAGGATCTGTGTGCTGCGGTGCTTGAACTTGGCTCAGAGGACTGAAGTCCACAGTGTCACTGCCTGGCTCACGTGGGAGGACGGAGAAGAAAGATCAGTGTGTGAAGGTAGTAAGTAACCAAGGAGGAGACAGAGAGACATCAGGGAGGGGAAAGCCATCAGGTAGGAGGACAAAAACATCAGGTAGGAGAAAGGTGGGTATAGGTGGGGCTGTGCTGTCCGGGGGGCAGCAGCCCTAGCAGCTGGGAAGGAAGAAGGTAGTAGTGACTACTCAGAAATATACAATATTGTACATTGTGTTGGCTTAGACTCTTCTGTGTTCAATTTTGTTCCCCCAGCTAAAATGAAAAAATCTTGAGCATGTAGGTGTCTTTTATGCCACATTATGTTTCACTCAACACTTGTATAGTCATATAATAGCTGCCCAGTCATGTAAACCAATTGGTGGCATTTCATTATATTCTATATCAACCTCTGGAAAATTACCCTGATGAATTCTTGCCATACTTAAGGAAGACATGTTTGTCTTCAAATGTGTAGCTTAATGTCTTTGTTGTTACTTTTCAAGAAACTAACTTGGATACGATGTTCAGATTCATGCCATTCATTCATTTGCTAAGATAAACACTGGGTCTGCTATATAAGTTTTTGTGAATCTCATTACATATGTGTTCTTCCTTTCTTCTTTTTGGGTTGAGTAGTGGGTTCATTCTATGGACCAGAGTTCAAGAACTGGAACATGTAGGAAATGCTTTTTAAATTTATTTATTTATTTTTTGTTATGCAAGATTTTAAACACACTAGAGAAAACAGTAAGTAGTATGATAGACCCCTATGTTTCAACTATCAGCCATTTTTAACAATGATCAACTCATGGATGGACAATCTTGCTTCCAATTTTGTAGGGATTGTTTTCCATGTTTCCCCACTGAGTAAGGTGACTGCTGAGTTTTGTTTCTGTTTATTTTGTTTCCTTAGGCAAATTCCCTGAAGAAGGAAATTTCTACTATTTTGCCAAGCGTTTTTTGTTTTGTTTTGTCATGCACTTTTCTTGCATAATTGTTTATATAACATTTTACTTAAAATTTTTGTGATTATGTTCATGAGTGAGGTTGGCATATAATCTTATTTTCTTGTGTTGTGCTGTCCTCCCGGTTTGAGTTAGGTTAGGACCCTGGGCTGGATGGAAACGCGGGACTTAGTTAAGGGCCTCACTGCTCTCACAGCGCACCCACCTTCTCTGGACCCCGAGAACCCCAGAATCTTTAAACCCCTGAGTCCTCGGACACTACCCCGAGTCCCTAAGACCCCGGATATTCCCAGATTTCCCCCAGACTGCCGAGACTCCGAAACCCTGAGGCTACGGAGACCCCTCAGATCCCCGGACCCGAGTCTCCGGAAGCCCCCAACATCCTGCGAGAATCCCGGACCGCCAAGACCTCCAAGATCCCTGTACCCCTGAGTCCCCAGAGAACGCCCCCAAGATTCTTTGAGTCCCCAAAGAACCACCGAGTCCCTAGAGAATCCTTGAGTATCTGAGACCCCGGAGATCCCCACAGATGCCACCGCTTCTCCGAGACCCTCCGAGATCCCAGGAAACCGAGTCTCCAAGACCCCTCAAGATTCCCCGAACCTCCCAAATACCCAGGATCCCTGGACCCTCGAGTCGCCGGAGATCTATGGATCGAGGAGAACTCCAGAAACCCCTGGATCTCCCGAGTCCCGGGAAAAACCAACGAGACCTCGGAGACTCCTTAGACCCTAGTCTTCCTCCTTCCTAGCCGAGCCGGGAGAGGGCAGCACCTACCCACCAGGACGACCTGTCGAGACCCTTTCTTTACCTGACTGAACCTCAGCACCGCCCCCTTCCCGCGCTCTTCCCCGCCCACCGCGAGGCTCTAGCCCACCGCTGCCCTGGTACGGACCTCCGGCCAGGCGGGGGCGCTGTGGGACGCGGAAAAGGGACGCCAGGAGCACTCGGAAGTACCGTGCTGTCAGCGGAAGTCCCACCCCCCGCCCTCTGCGGAAGTCCCGTGTGCTGGCCCTTTTGCCGCGTGGTGGACAGCAGATATGGCGCACTACAACTTCAAGAAGATCACAGTGGTGCCGTCCGCTAAGGTAGGCGTCCTGGGGTGTCCAGCTCGAACCTTGCTCTTTGGCCGGGTCGCTGGGAGGGCCCAGGCCTGCGACGCCGCCGCGCTGGGCCCCGCTCCAGGGCCAAGTCCTCGAGAATAGGGCTTTCCTCCTCAGACGTTGGTCTTCTCCAGGGACAAGGCTGTCCTTCCGTAGTGGTTGGAATCTTTCTGTAGGGGGGTGGGAGCCTCCCTTAGAGAGCAAGGCCCTCCAGAGAGGCGAGGTAGGCGGAGAGTCGGAAAACTGTGAAGCTGGTGACTTATGAACTGGCCTCTCGAAGATTCATAAGCTGGTAGACGGAGGAGGGAGTCGAGATTTCGAGACCTGAAATCTGTATGTGTATCTCTCCTGCTACTGCCAGTGCTCTGGGCACCTGTCAGCTTGTCCCTGTCTGCACTGGGGAATTCATGCAAAAATCTTTAATGTCTTCAGTCGACTTACGTATTCTAGGAAATAATAAACAGTGGATTTTTGTTTTACCCACCTTTTTGATACTTTCAAAGATACATAAACAAATTGTAGGATTGTTCCTCTTTAAAGTGTTTTTTTCTAATTTATGCTTGAGTTGTTTGACCACTTAAGTTTCAAAGGTTTTTAGGTGTTTGAAAATTAAGATGAAAGAAAGTTTGATGTAAAACATATTTCAACAGCCATTTGGTAAGTATTTCTTAAAGGCCAGAAACACTAAAGATGAACAAAGTTGTATACAAAAGATTTTGTTAGGAAAAGTGCTTCTAGTTTAAAACATACTGTTCATGGATATTAGTCTTTTTAAAGGGTTTCAAATAAAGTAGGTGAAAAGTAGACTTATTTGGTATAACTTATTTTATTTAATTGCAGGACTTCATTGACCTAACGTTATCGAAGACTCAACGAAAGACTCCGACAGTTATTCATAAACATTACCAAATTCATCGCATTAGACATTTTTACATGAGAAAAGTCAAATTTACCCAACAGAACTACCATGATAGACTCTCACAGATTCTAACAGATTTCCCCAAATTGGACGTAAGTGATTCTGGGGATTGTAGATGCTTATATAAATGTGAACTTTCAGGTCATGGGTGTTTAAACAAGTATGGTCCACTCATCTGACAGAATAAAGGAAACAAAATAATTTGAGTTGTCTAAGTTTACATATGGAGTTAAAGGCAAAGGTGGGAACAGAACACAGATATTTTTGTTCCTTAGTATTCCTGCTTTCTACCAACCAAACTCCATCTAAGAGCTATCTCTTGGGGTTTGTAACCTCTTGGCTTGGTAGGGGCCAACACCAAGGTCTCACCAAAGCTGTGACTGAATCTGGAAGCTCCAGATTCTGGTGGTTCACCAACTTGTCTGATTTCCTCTCCACCCCATTTCCTTTTCTTGGCTTCATGTTGGGTCAGTGACCTGAGGTTTAACACTTGTGGTCTTGTTGGTTTATCAGCTAATGATAGTCAGTTAAGCATTGAATGCTTTTTTCAGTGGTGGTAGGAGATTGCGTGGGAGAGCTATGACTTTTCTATTAAGCCAAAAAAGTTAAACTTTCAATTCTGCTGTACATATAGTTTGCCTGTTTGTTTAGTTGTATGAAGCTAGAGCTGCATGGCTTATGAAGTCCCTGTATAGGCTTACACAGTGGAAGGGTTACTTGAGATGGTGAAGGATGTGGGGTCAGCATTAAAGTATGAGAACCTAAATTTGTCACTGCCCTGAAATAGTCTCTGCAGGTAGGTTAAAGCAGAGAAAAGTGTTTTTGTTTTTTTTTTTAAATACATATTTAAAAAGGTGAAGTGGCTTGTTACAAAAAATACAGATGCCCTGACAGGTGTGGCTCAGTAGGTCAGGCATCATCCTGCAAAGCAAAAGGTCACCAGTTCGAATCTCAGTCAGGGCACATGCCTGGGTTATGGGCCAGGTCCCCAGGTCAGGCTGTGTGAGAGGCAACTGGTTGATGTTTCTCTCCCACCCTTCCTCTTTCTCTAAAAAGAAATAAAATCTTTTTGTTTTTCTTTTTTAAGATTTATTATTATTTTCAGGGAGAAGGGCAGGGAGAGAGAAAGAAAGGGAGAGAGACATCAGTTATGGTTGCCTTTCATCTGCCTCCAGCTAAGCACCTGGCTGGAGACCTGGCTTGCAACCTGATAATGTACCCTGACTGGGGAATTGGACCAATAACATTTGGGTTCGCAGGCTAGCGCCAGTCTGCTGAGCCACACCAGCCAAGGCACAATCTTTTTTAAAGGTAAAAACTACAGACTGTTTAAAAGTTTCTGCTAGAGGAGAGGTACTTGTGTCTCTAGGCCTTGAGAAGTGCTCAATAGATGCTTGTTGAATTAGTAATTTCTTGAGAAAAGGAGGATTCTGTGGAAAGATTTGGGGATAAAAAGATTATTCCAAACTAATTTGATACTGGGAAATACCTGGTTTGAGCAAACAAAATATTTTGTCTAATTAGTACCAGTTTTCTGTTGTTCTTTATGACATTTATCTTTTTCATCTTTGGCATGTGTTTACTTTTCCATACACTAGAGGTTCAAATTGATGAACAACTTTTTTTAAACCATAATTAAGACCATAATTGTCTTGAGAATAGTTTCAGAGTAGAGGGTTAGAGTAAATTATCATTTATCACATGATTGCTGTGTCTCAGGTACTGTTCTAGGCACTAGGAGTACAGCAGTAATAAAAGAAGTCCCTATCCTTGTCTAGTGGGAGGAAAGATAATAAACATAGAAGTATGTGGTATGTCAGATAAGTAAGGAAAGTAGAGAATGCCCTAGCAGGATGTTTGTAGCAGAGATCTGAAGGAAGTGAGGTGGTGAGCTGTGTGGATCCCTGGTGAAAGCAAGTGCCAAGGTCCCAAGTATGCTGCCTTCAAGGAATAGGAGGATGCAGAAGTTGGGGCAGGGCAAATGAGAAGGAGAATACAGCGTGATGGGTCAGGGAGGTAATGGGTAGGGTGAGGTGACTGGTGTAGGACTTGAATTCTGTTAAGAAGGAAGCCTTTGAAGAGAGTGTGCGTCTGGCCACGTTCTGGCTTAGCTCTTACAGGGTGACTGGCCTGTGAGTGTAGGAGGCCACTCAGGTCAGCACAGTGACTTAGGGGACAGCTGTGGTGAAGGAGTGGAGAAGTGTTGGCTTCAGGGTACCCTTTGAAGGAAGAGCTGATGGGTTTGCTCATAGTATAGGTGTGGGCTATAGCACCTGGGGCATGGGATTACCCTTTACCTAGACAGGGAAGAGCATGGGTATGAGGAGGTGGAGAGCAGTTTGAATGTATTAATCGTAAGATGTTGATAAGACATTGGTGCTGAGCAGTCTGAAGCTCAGGAGAGGTCTGACTTGAAGATGCACAGATGGGGCTTTGAAAATGTAGATGTGTGAAAACCTAGGTGAGGTCACCTAGGAAATGAGTATAGAAGAGTACTGCAGAGAGCACAAGTGGTTAGTTAGCATTGATGTGGGAGCTCAAGCCAGCAAGGGAGTTGGAGGAGAAGCTAGTGAGAGAGAAGGTCCCAGAGGCCAGGTAAATAGGTCTGAAAGTGTGGGAAAGGGTCTGGGGAGATAAAGGGAGAAATGGAGGTTACTGATGATGATGAGCTGTTTCAATGGCCTGGTAGAGGGGGAAAGAAAAGACATAGTACCTCTCTCTATGGCATTTGCCAAGAAGTGGATCAGAAAAAAGGAAGAATTAGGGACCTGAGGGAGTTCTAAAACTTGAAATTTGCAGGGGGCAGAATAACATGTTTGCAAGCTCATGGGGATGGCTAAGTAGAGGGGGAAGGCTTTCTGAAGCTCACTTCTTGAGTTGTATGTAATAGGTGGGGTCTGGTGCACCAACGGACAGGCCTTGTTTGGTTCTGAGGACAGTTCTTCCACAGGAATGGGGATAACGGGAGATAAAGGGAATGTCTCGGCACAGGTCTATGAGTGGGCAGAGGTGACTGCTGGTCTTACTTCTCTGTGACTCCTGTTCGTTCAGAGAACCGGACGTTAGCCAGGAAAGAGAGATGGAGAGGGATGCGGAGGGTTGGGAAGAGAGGGAATGGTGTGATGTACATATTTCCTGAGGAATATTCTTCAAGCATCATTTACGCATGGGGGTGATGAACCAGACTGACTGCTTTGCTTCTTGTTACAGGATATCCATCCATTTTATGCTGATTTGATGAACATTCTCTATGACAAGGATCATTACAAGTTGGCTCTAGGACAAATAAATATTGCCAAAAATTTAGTGGACAAGTAAGGTATTTTCCTATACATCGTCTTTTACATAGTCAAAAGTGAACAAAATCTCATATTTCTTTTTCTTTTCTTTCAGTGTTGCTAAAGATTATGTGCGGCTTATGAAATACGGAGACTCTCTCTACCGCTGCAAGCAGCTGAAGCGTGCTGCTCTGGGACGAATGTGCACTATAATCAAAAGGCAGAAGCAGAGTTTGGAGTATTTGGAACAAGGTACTTGTGTATTATCAAAAACGGTTTTGAGTACATTCTATTAAGGTATTTGATATTTGTTGAAAATTTATTGAAATGTTTTCATTGTAGAGGTAATGGTCAAGTTATTTTTCTTAGCCTACCCTGTAAGACATTCTACAGGCATTATAAGAAAACTTAGGTTTTTCATATTTAGTAGGTAAGGCATATACATAATAAATCCTGGGAAAATACCAAAAATATGTATAAAAATAAAATGACTCAGTTTTACCAATTAAAGTACTTTGTAACGTGTGAAAGCATCAAACTCCTACTTGTTTTGTTACCCAAATGGTTACATTCGAATGAACGTGGTAGGGTTTTAACGAAACCATTCTTTGCCTTTTTATGTGTATGTAATTTTCATTACAAAATTTTTAAAGTTTTTAAAAAATTATTTTTAGAGAGAGGGGAATGGAGGGAGGCAGAGAGGGAGAGAAGCATCAGTGTATGGTTGCCTCCAGCTGTGGACCTGGCTGGAGACCTGGCTTGCAACCTGGTCATGTGCACTGACTGGGACCCAAACCAGCGACCTTTGGGTTTGCAGGATGGTGCCTTATCTACTGTGCCACCAGCCAGGGATACAACATTTTTTAAAATCCTTGCCTGAGGATATATTTATTGGTTCCAGAGAGAGAGGGAAGGAGAGAGAAACACCAGTGCTGAAGAAACATTAACCAGTTGTTTCCAGCATGCATCTTGACTGGGGGCCGAACAAGCTACCCAGGCATGTGCCCTGATGGATTTGAACCCATGACCCTTTGGTCTATGGGATGATGCTCCAACTAACTGAATCACTTCATCTAGGGCTTCACTACAAATGTTTTTAACTCAAGTAATGTTGTTTCAAGATGCAATACTTGGCTGTTTGACAGTGCTTGTGATGATCTGTTTAACCTTCAGGGAGCCCGGTGGTGTCACCCGCACGGTGTGCACTGCAGGCAATCCCCATGAGAAGCGGTCATTATACGTAAGCAGTGCTTCTGTCTAGCCTGAAAATGATGGCTCATGTGCTGGCTTCAAGGGCACTTTTCAGAATACTGTCTCATTTAATAAGTTGCCTAGGCATTTAGACATGTTTTTGGCCCCACCCTGAACCTGTTAGATAGGAATACCAAGCTGGTATGGCCTAGAAATTGGATTCCTGATGCAGCTGGATTTGACAAATACTACCCTTTATACCATGGTGCCTCTGCCTTTTTTCATTCATTTGTATTTTCTCCATCACTTACATTATAAATGTTGATATGAGGTTAATATAACCATAGGCCCAAAGTATAAATGGAACCAGTTTTAGCTTTGAATTTAATTTTTCTTCTTGTAGTACGTCAGCACCTGTCCCGTCTGCCAACTATTGATCCGAACACAAGAACCCTACTTCTCTGTGGGTACCCAAATGTTGGCAAGTCCAGCTTCATCAATAAGGTTGGTCTGACTCTGATAATTACACAAGTGACCAAGGACCTGAAACCAGAGTGCTGCCATGTCCTGACGCATGGGATGGAGGGTGGCAGACTAGTTTAGTCCTTTAGTTGGCACTTAAAAATAAAACATTGTGTCCTTGAAAAGAGGATAGAGTTTGATCCTAGATTTAGATTGCTATCACAGAAACCATTTTTTTGATGCTTGTGTATTTGCTACAAGTTTCTAAGGGATTTGAGATGTTTGAGTACATTTTAAAAAATTAACTTATTATTTTTAGGGAGAGGGGAAGTGAGAGAAAGGCAGAGAGAAAGAGATACATCAATGTATAGTTATCTTTCACCTGCCTCCAGCCATGGACCTGGATGGAGACCTGGCATGCAACCTGGTTAGGTGCCCTGGCTGGGAATCGAACCAGCAACCTTTGGGTTCACAGGCTGGTGCCTTATCCACTGTGCCACCAGCCAGGGCTAAATACATTTTTATTAGCACAATAGAACTTGTCACAGGACATATTGTCCTGGTTGTAGGAATAGCAGTGTCCCCTTGGTTGCTGTGTCAGCTTTTACATAAACTATTTGGTCCATGTAGTAGGAAGTGCTGAGTCATTATTTGAATGAGTTTATTAACTTGGACTCAAGGACACTATTTATGTAAGTAACTTCGTGCTTTAGGATAATTTACCTCACTTTGAGGGTTGTGAGCAGAGCAGAAGCAGCTATTAAAGCCATATTACAAGCGGCAACAGCTCAGATGCTAATAAACAATTGTTACATTCATGTGGCTATTTGCTACCAAGAACACTCTTGCCTTGAAGCAGGCTTGTGGGTTTTTATTTACCAGAAGTTAATGCTGGCATGGTGACAAATCGAAGATCTGCAGTGTCCTAGCTATGTCTCCAGCACTCATAAGCCAGTGCTGTGGGGTGGAGATAGGAGCCACTTAACTAATTAAAATTAATCCTCAGTCACACTGACTGCATTTCAAGAGCTCATGGGCAGTATATGGCTAGCAGACCCCTTGTGGACAGTGTAGGTGTAGAACGTTGTCGTCATCAAAGAAAAGTTGTGCTGGGTTTTGCTGGGGCCGGGGTGGACATGAAGGAGCTGGTGTGTGTCCTCCTACTGGGCCTGCCTCTCGTCCCTGATCCCTGATCCCTGATCGGGGCCCCTATCCTGTGGGCTGAATCAGATGAAGACTTGGAGCCCATCATTTGTCAAAGCACAGCAGCTCCTGTCCTCAGCAGTTAACCATGGAGGCCTCACTTGTTCTTGTTTTCTTTTTCCTACCAAAAAAGCTGTAATGTGCTATAGCTACTTTGAGGCTGTTTGAAAGAAGATAAAGCATAGAACTCTGTGATTGTTTTGTTTGGCTTCAGGTGACAAGAGCTGACGTGGATGTCCAGCCTTATGCATTTACCACCAAGTCTCTGTTTGTTGGGCACATGGATTATAAGTATCTGCGCTGGCAGGTGAGAGCTCTTACCTTTTAACAGAACAGACCTCTTAGTCGTTTTAATGGAGATTTTGATCCCTATAGCACTAGCGTGTCCATTTTTTTTTTAAATTTTATTGTTGTATTACATCCATCCATGTCCATTTCTTAGTGCACTTAGAGGTGGAGACTAAGGAGGTAGGAAGTAGATTCTTGGGGTTGCCAGAAGCAGTCCTACAAAGAGAACTCCTGAACTTTGAGGTTGTGTTAGGGTAGTTCTTATTCCTCTGATGGGGTTCAGAGGAGCTGCCAGCTACCAGGAAAGTTCTGTATCACATTCAGTGGTGCCGCTGGGGAAAGACTCTTCATCACCTTTTTGATCCTGTTTTTAGAAATAGCATTTATTAACTATAAAAGCATGAAGCAGTCTGTTTCTACAGTTAAATTTAACTCTTATCAATGAGGAAGTAGTTCCCTGTACATGGGCGTGTTTATCAATTACTCCAGTTCTGTTTCATCATATCACTAATGAGCAGAGAAGCATTATCTCAAGGTCACTGCTAGTTCTTTAATGAGCTCTGTGGGTCCTCCATCTCCCATTTTTTTTCCTTACTGCTTTGTTTATTTAATCATGGTCATTTAGGAGGTATGTTTTTATTTATTTTTAATTTTTTTAGAGAGGGGAGAAAGGTGGGAGGGAGAAAGGGAGAGAAACATCAATGTATAGTTGCTTTTCAAGTGCCTCCAGCTGGGGACCTGGCTAGAAACCTGGGTTGCAACCCAGGTATGTGCCCTGACTGGGAATTGAAGTGGCTACCCTTGGGTTTGCAGGCCAGCACTCAATCCACTGAGCCACCAGCCAGGGTAGGCCTCTGGTTTATTAGTTTTATAGTGGGTAGGTTGGGTATGTTAGTTACATCTAGAATGTTCTGGACAGCAAGTTTGTGAGTAGGTAAGCTTTGGAATGACAAGTCTGACCATTAGGTTGTAGATACCCCAGGGATTTTGGACCACCCTTTGGAGGATCGGAACACAATTGAAATGCAGGCCATCACGGCCCTGGCCCACCTACGTGCCGCAGTGCTGTACGTGATGGACTTGTCTGAGCAGTGTGGGCATGGGCTACAGGCACAGCTGGAGCTCTTCCAGAACATCAGACCTCTCTTTGTCAACAAGGTAAGTGCTGTGACCAGCACTATGGCTTATGGCTGGCAGTGGGAAGGTAGTAATCACCTCGTTATCTTCCTTTTCTGTCTAGCCTCTCATTGTCGTAGCAAACAAATGTGATGTGAAGAGAATAGCTGATCTTCCAGAAGATGACCAGGTAAGTCATCCTAATGTTTTCAGTATTTCTTAACCAATTCTAAATCTCATCTCAGACAGCCAGAGTTTTGAAAGAATTGTAGTAATGCTAGTTTTTTTATTTTACAACTGGGGTGTTGGGTTGGCCAAAAAGTTTATATTGTTTTTTTCCATAAAGTAAAAGACATTTTTTTCACTTTCACCAATAACTTTGATTTGGATATTTTGAGTATGTCAGCCATTTCCTGCATGGTGTAATGTTGATAGCAATTAATACCTGAGTTTTATCGTTATCAACTTCATCTGGTCTACACTGTGGAGCATTGTCCAGTGAGAAATCTCCAGCACAGAACTTCACAAACTACTTTTGACACATTTGATCAGTCACAGCACCTTCTCTATACATTGCACAAGTCGTTTTTTTGTGTTTATGCTGGAAATATGTATTTTCTTCTATCTTCAATATTAAAATTGTATAAAAATTCACCAGTTTTAGTAAGTTTTTAAAAAAATGTACACTGATACAACAGCTGTCACAATACAATCTAGCAAAATTGTTTTGAATAAAGTTAAAAAAGACAACTAAGCACTACTAGCGACATTGTACAGAAAAAAATGTAACAGACCTTTTTTTGGCTAACCCCACAGTATCAGTCAACAAGTTATAAAAACTTCTTAGTGGCAAAATAAACCTGATGGGTGCTTTGGTAGAGGCTGTGGAAACATCTGTGCCTCCAGCAAGTTGGTACATTTAACCTTTGGAAGATGTACTTACATAGGAAGGGACCAGTTCTCTTACACCAGGACTTTAAAGGATACAGTGCAGGCCTCAACAGCCCAAGTGCATAGGAGCAGCACTTGTGGAATGAATTTCTAGGTAGCAGGATTTTGTAGTATTACCTACATACATGTCTGCTTCGGAGTCTGTATGAAATGAGTTTGGAAACTTAAGTGAACAAAGGAAAATAAGCATCTGACAGATAAAATAATCTGTAGTGTCCGCTGAAGTTTTCCAAGAGGCAGGGAATGTGAACCTTGTCTTAAAGTCAGCCCTGCAGCCCTTTTTTTAGTAGCATGTTTCAGGACAGATGCTATGAGAAGCTTTGAACTAGTACAGTGGTTCTCAGGTCATGGCCCCAACCATAATGTCTCCTGGAGCATACTTCATTGAACGGGTAGAGGGTCCTGAGGAAGGGTTATGCTGCTTTCTTCCCAGTGGCCCTCATGTTGTGTGGACATTCAGTGCTTGGGGAAAATTAGGTTTTTTCAAACAGCCATGCTGTTTTCCTCAGGGAACTGCAGTGTATAGTGTATTCTTTAAATTGTTAATTATATAAACACTGCCATCAGAGAATCTACTTGTCTTTGAAAGGGCCCAAGTAGCTATCTAATAATTTTAGTTTTTCATTTTAAAAGCACTGGAGGGTGGAGAAAAAGGGAAAGTCAGCGACACCGAAAGGTTGGGAGTGAATGCTGTACCAGGTAGATGCTCAGGCTCTGACGTTATACAGGCTTGAGTTCAGCCTTACCACCCAGCAGCCCTGGTGGATGAGGTCACCTCTTTGGAGTAATAATGACACCATTGGGGTTTTATTAGTGATGTTGGGAAGATTTAGTGAAATTGAGAAGTGACATTAGGCACTGCTCTATTGCTACTGTCTGGAAAGCTCTATCTTGCAGCCTGATTCATTGGTGTCTTGATTACATCAGCACCATCTTTTGCGATGGATGTTATCACCACATGTTCAGGCAGATGCAGTGTGCATCTTACTTGTGTTTACCTACCAGTTGCTAGTAACAGCCCTGGTGTTCTCCAGGACCACTGCTCTTTCCAGTAAGGAAGCAGGTCTTGTTCACGGGGAAGCTGATGATCATGGGATCGGTCCCCTACACCTGAATGAAATCATATATGGTGAAGGAGTACATAAGGGAGGTCCCTTCTCTTAGAGTCTTAGTGGCTTAGTAATTCCTATTTTCTTCATCACAGAACAGTAACTTTTTGGGAGATGTTCTTAAAGAATTAAACCACAGATGTTGTACTAAGTAGCATTTATAACACCCATTTGAGGAACACTGAGATTTGTTCATGAGACCTAGAACTAACATGTTTCTCGTTTTTCCTTTATATTCCCAGAAAATATTTCTAGATTTGCAGGCTGAAGGAATTCCTGTAATGGAGACCAGCACCCTGACAGAGGAAGGGGTTATCAAAGTGAAAACAGAGGTGCGTGCTTCCTCATAAGCAGGCATTATGCCCTTTACCGTTTTTCTCTTTAGAGAAGTCGGTCATGGGGAAAGACTTTTCTTTCCAGGCGTTATAACACTGAGCACTTGCAGTCATTTAGGCAGGAGTCATGAATGCAGGCACCCTCACTGAAGCCCTAATCCCACCTGCCCCGCTGAAAGTGGGGCTTCTCAAAGGTACTTAACACTGCCAGCACAAGTCATTTTAACTTTGTCCACTACCTGCTGTTTCTCTTGACCTGCCAATATTTCTGTGGGAACTGGACTGAAAAGTACTTTCATGGATCTTGCTCAGAAGTAGGAAAAAGGTAATACAAGTGGGAATAGCTTAGGGAGGCATTTCCTGTTAGATTTCACATGATTTTAATATTCTCTTTTTTTTTTTTTTTTTTTTTTTAAAGATTTTATTTCATTATTTTAGAAAGAGGGGAAGGGAGAGAGGCAGAGAGGGAGAGACACATCAATGTACAGTTGGGTTTCACCTGCCTCCAGCCACAGACCTGACTGGAGACCTGGTTTGCAACCTGTTTATGTGCCCTGGCTGGGGAATCGAACCTGCGACCTTTGGGTTCGCAGGTGGTGGTTATTTTTACCTGAAATACAAAGAAAGGGCAACTCTTGACAATTTTACTCAGGCTCAGCTGTTCTAGCTAGAGTCCTGAGGTGGGATGTGGATTGAGTTAAAAGCTGACTGGTCAGCACGGATGGGGTCACTGGCAGTGCGAGAAGAACCCAGAAAGGGCTGTGGGATCTCTCCCAGGGCCAGCCATGTGGTGGTGGTGCTGCTGCCTCTGGGTTCTGCCTCAGATTGGGCCTGGCCTGGAGAGGGAGGAACACTTAGCCTCTGGCCAAGAGAACAGAGCCTCCCCCTGGGGAGTTAGTGCACCTTAAGGTGGTCAAGGGGTCTTAGCCACCAGATGTCACTACTGAGCAGAAAGTGTTTAGCCCTTTCCAAACCTTGGAAAATAGTCTCTGGTTGCTGCTGCAAGATTGGATTGTGACTCCCTGCGTGTTTTCATACTTCAATAGGCCTGTGACAGGCTTTTGGCTCATCGAGTTGAAACCAAAATGAAAGGAAATAAAGTCAATGAGGTGCTGAACAGATTACATTTGGCTGTTCCGAACAAAAGAGACGATAAGGTAAGGTTGCCCTTCCAGAGAACCTTTGAGTTGGGTTTTTGATGTTGCTGACAAAGTGGACACACTACTTGCCTCTGTGCAGGGACTGTAGGTCCAGTTACACTCACATGCATAAATGGTTGGCATGAGTCTGCTTTTTTACTCAGACTAAAATCATGCCTTGTATTATCAAAAAGGTAAAAAAACATGAATGTGAGGTGCTAGGTTAAAACCTCCTCACTCCACCACAGAGGTTACTGTTAACTATCATTTCTCTTTCCAGAAATATTTTTGGTGTAAAAGCGTATTTTAAACATATTTAAACACAATTTTATTGTTCTTTTTTAATGACACTTTTATTTAAGATTTTATTTATTTATTTTTAGAGAGGAGGGAAGGGAAGGAGAAAGAGAGAAACATCAGTGTGTGGTTGCCTCCTGTGTGCCCCCAGCTGGGGACCTGGCCTGCAACTCAGGCATGTGCCCTGACTGGAAATTGAACTGTCAACCCTTTGGTTCATAGGCCAGCGCTCAATCCACTGAGCCACACCAGCCAGGGTTAAATTTTTCATTTAATTGCCATTATAGATAGTGCTCAATTGCATATCTTTATATATAGTTCTTTATTTTTATTTGCAAATCTGTCCGTAGAGGAAACTTTAAGGTATGGCATTGAAAATGTCCTCCATCATGCCTTACGAGTGTGTACTGTACTGATGAGTGTTCCCTGCACCTTTAAGTGTTGTGTGTTGGCATCTGTTCATCAAGTGGATTAAGCTAGTTAGAGATACAGTTGCTAACTAGATGGACCATGGTGAGAACTATATCACCTGTACAAGTATTGGATTATGACAGTGGACACCTGGAAGGCATTAAATCTTGTGTACCAGTTTTACTCCCATTTTTAAAAAGATAGTTTTGTTGTCATGTAATTCTTTAATGACCAATGCACGTGAGTACTTTTGATGGGCTTCTTGGCCTTTTCCATTCTTTGAGTCATTTATCTTTTGTAATTTTTATATTAAGGAAATCAGAGATGTATGTTCTTTTTTTACAGTTAACATTTAGTATTTTGTACTAGTTTCAGGTGTACAGCATAGTGGTTAGACAGTCACGTACTTTACAAAGTGTTTTGTACTGTAAGTCATATTTTTTTGTTTGTGTTTTTTTGTTTTGGAGTTTTGGGTTTTGTCATTTGCTTTTTGAGTTGGAGCATTTTTTTTTTTAAAACCTCAGAGAAAGTACACATGTTAAAGCTGATATCTTACTAATATTTTCTCTGTGGCTGCTGGGTTTTGTGTCATGCGTATCAATGCCTACCATCGATCTCCAAAATAGGATTTTTTTGTGTTTTCATTTAGTTTTTTAAAATTTTACCTGTTTTAAATAAGTCCTCGCTTGATTGTGAATTCATTTTGTTGTTAGGAAGCAGGTGGAGGTAGGTATCCAGCTCTATTTTTTAGGTAGCTAGTCGTTTATCTCAGGTTTATACCTAAATTTCTCATATTTATGATATGCTTTACTTCTGTATTCCTTCCTTGGTTAATAATTGTTCTTGATAATCTTGATGTTTGTACTTAAATCAGCTGGTGGAGTCCTCCTGGCCTTCTTGCCCAAACTGGCCCTATACCTTCCCCTCATCCCCCGAATTACCTGTTGGTTTTTAACTGGCCTGGTTGTGCTACTTTATTTTCATATATGTACATATGTATGTTTTTTTAACATAAAAATACGTATTTTTTGCAGATGGAGAATTTACTTAGTTTTTTATTTTCTGTGTTTCTTTCCCATTTGGCAAGGTGTTTTACATAAATATTTCCCATAATATCTTCTCAGGAGAGGCCCCCTTTCATCCCAGAAGGAGCAGTGGCACGCAGGAAAAGAATGGAGATTGAGGAGCCTCGGAGGAAGATGGTAGGTCACTGTCAACCTCACTGGGTTTACTTGTGGAGATGGACAGAAAGGGTTTGCAACAAAGGATAGTGACTTAGAGGATGAATAGCCAGCAACACTTATGTCCACACCGTTATGCTCTATGAGCAGACAGCCATGAAACCCAACAAAGATCCCTGCTCTTGTGTGTGGCCCTCCAGATGTTCACAGCAGCTCTTCCATTGAAAATAGGAGCAGAGTACTGGGTGTGGAAGGGATTGGTGCTTAGGTGGGAGGGGAGATTATGTCACAGGAATGAGGAGGGGCTTAGCATTTCTGAATCTGAAGGATCACATAATGCTGATCATAATCATTGTGGTTTTATTTTTTTATTACAGGAACGAGATATTGAACTGGAACTAGGAGATGATTATATTTTGGATCTTAAAAGTAAGGACTTGTATAAAATAGTTATCTTAAGTAGTTACATGTAAAGTGCTTCAGAAAAGTTTGAAAGGGCTTTAATGAGCACAGGCCTTCCAGCATTTTGTTAATTTCTTTTCTTTTTTTTTTTTTTCAATTTTATTGTTGTTGTATTGCATCCATCCCCTTTTTGCTCCCCTCTGTCCCCCTCCCCACCCACCCATTCCCCCCAAAGTCAATCCCACCTGTTGTCCATGTCCATGGTTCCTTTATACTAGGTTATTGTCTAAGCTGCTCCCCTTTCTTGCCTCTGCCTCCCCCCTCCCCCCAACCCCCTTCCCCCTGATCACTGAAGGCCTATTCCTTGTATTCATATACTTGGTTCTGTTTTGCTTGTTGTTAGACATTTTGTTAATTTCTTAAAGATGAAATTTCTGATATATTTCTATTATTTTAAGATGAGGGATTATTTTTGTAGCTTTTGTAGCAGGTAAATGTTGAGTCAGGTTGATATTGTCAGCAATCTGTTATTCATGCTTTTTTCCTTTGAGTATATCTTGTTTTATTTTTGTTTTCCTTCATCTCGAGGTAATGATAGACCTTGGGAAGTGCTTGGGGGTGAATCTTTCATAAGCAGGTGTTTATGTTATAATGTGTCAGACTATAGAGTAGCATGACTTCGGTAAGTTATGACTTATTTTGAGCACATGGTAGTTGAAGACACTAAAAAACTACTGTAAATATAACTTTTTTTAACTTCAGAGTGCTGGGACATAATGAATTCATCCGAAAAGTATGATAAGATACCTGAGATCTGGGAAGGCCATAACGTAGCTGATTACATTGATCCTGACATCATGAAGGTTTGTGTCAGTTATTACATGATTTTTATTCTTTTTTAATACCACCACAAGAAGCTACAAGCACAACTTACAGGTCTCATAGTGTAACAGTCAGTACTTCTCGTCTGTGACTCAAGCACAACTTTTGGCTCATCTGCATCTGTTCCCATTGTTTCTTCCATACCTGTGAACTTCCCTGTCCCCAGTCACTAACATCCTGCTTCTGCTGAGTGTCCTGGAGATGCTAGTGCTCTTGCCATTGTCAGCGCTACCCATTCTTTCCTGCAGAGACCTTTTACCTTCTCACACTCCTGCTCCATTTCCCTCTGCCCATCTCAGCAGGCAGCCTGCCTTTATGAAAAACGTGCAGCCCTGGATATGAGCACTATTGACACACAGGTTTTTCTCATCAGCAGGTACCCCTGGATACATCACTGTCACTTCTCAGACCCGATTCCTTCTTATTTGTTCCAGGGTTTTGCGTTGTTACCAGTGTCTCTCTCCTGACCCTTCCATTTGCTTGTTCTTAGCATATAGTATCTGCAGTGTTCTCTCACCTTTAAAAAAACAAAAATAATCTGGGTCTTTCTTTAGTTGCAATCTTTTCTCAGTCAAGCTTCTTGGAAAATAAAACTTCGTAAATATTTGCCATCTACCTTTACTTAATTACCTTTCCTCAACTCCCAAATGATACCCTTAATTTATGCTTTTAATCTCCATGTATCAAGGACATGAACCCTAATGTGAGTCTCTTTCACACTTTTCCTGTGTTTTCCACTTTTGGAGTAGTCCTTGTTTTCTGTTTTCTGATTTTCACCCTTGCTGCCTTGGCTTTACCTAGTCATCTGCTTTTCCCATCTCTTACCCTTCCCACTCTGTTGTCTACTCTCCCACACATGAGAAGTCATGTCATTCTTCTCCTTTTAAACTCTTCAGTTTTTCTCTCGTTACACAGCACCCAGTGTTCTCAGTGTGGGTTCTGGCAGCCTGTGATTGGCCAGGCCAGGCCATATGCCCTTCCTAGCCTCCGCTCACTCACTGTCACCTAAATAGTGATTTAGGCACAATTGACTGCTGGTTTCTTGCCAGTTGAGTTGTTGGGTTATGATATACATGGATGTATTTTTATTTTTTACTAGTTTTAGGAGAAACATCAACATCTTATTTAATTTATGCATTCAATAGTTGATTCCTTTTTTTTTTTTTTTTTTAAGATTTTATTCATTATTTTCAGAGACAAGGGCAGGGAGAAAGGAAGAAAGGGAGAGAGACATCAATGTACGGTTGCCTTTCACCTGCCTCCAGCTACGGACCTGGCTGGAGACTTGGCTTGCAACCTGGTTATGTGCCCTGGCTAGGAATCAAACCAGCAACCTTTTTTTTTTTCTAATTAATTAATTTTTTAAATTTAATTTTATTGTTGTTGTATCACATCCATCCCCTTTTTACTCCCCTCTGTCCCCTTCCCCACCCACTCCCCCTCAAAGTCAGTCCCACTTGTCCATGTCCATGGTTCTTCCATACTAGTTCCTTGACTAAACTGCTCCCCTTCTTTGCCTCCTCCTCCCCCCTTCCCCCTGCCCACTGAAGGTCTAGTCATTATATTCATGTATCTGGTTCTGTTTTACTTGTTTGTTTGTTTTGTTCATTATTGTCCTGTAATGGATAAGATCATATGGTATTCGTCTTTCACTGACTGGCTTATTTCACTAAGCATAATGCTTTTCCAGTTCCATCCATGTTGTTGCAAAGAGTAGGAGTTCCTTCTTTCTTTCTGCTGTATAGTATTCCATTGTGTAAATGTACCAAAGTTTTTTGATCCAATCATCCATCAATGGGCACTTAGGCTGTTTCTAGCACTTGGCTATGGTAAATAGTGCTGCTATGAACATAGGAGTACATAGGTTCTTATGAATTGGTGTTTCAGGGTTCTTCAGGTATAGTAACAAGATCACTTTAAAGCATTCATAAGTTAAAGTTGGTTCTTATTCATTCAGCTGCCCTATGTCTTTTGATTGGTGCATTTAATCCATTTACCTTTGTACCTGTGTTTCTGTCTGTCTCTCTGTTTCTTCATCTTCTTAAAGCAGACCCTTTAGCATCTCTTGCAATGCTGGTTTGGTGGAGATGTATTCTTTTAGACTTCTTTTGTCTGGGAAACTCCTTATTTCACCTTCTATTTTGAATGAGAACCTTGCTGGGTAGAGTATTCTTGGTTGCAGGCCTTTGTTTTTCATTGCTTGAAATATTTTTTGCCATTCCCTTCTGGCTTGTGTTTCTGTTGAGAAATCAGCTGATAACCTTACGGGAGCGCCCTTGTATGTTATTAGCTGTTTCTCTCTTGCTGCTTTTAAGATTCTCTCCTTGTCTTTGAAATTTGCCATTTTCATGATGATGTGTTTTGGAGTGGGCCTGTTTGGGTTCATCTTCCTTGGGACCCTCTGTGCTTCCTGAGTTTGCATGATCTTTTCTCTCTTCAAGTTAGGGAAGTTTTCTGTCACTACTTTTTCAAACAGGTTTTCTATCCCTTGCTCCTCCTCTTCTGGTTTTCTGGTATCCTTATGAAACGGATGTTACTGCGTTTTATGTTGTCCTGCAACTCTCTTAAAACCTTTTCATTCTTTTTCAGTCTTTTTTCATTTTGTTGTCCTGCCTGGGAACTTTTTTCTACATTGACCTCCAGCTTTCTGATCCAATCCTCTGCTTTCTCTAGCCTGCTTTTGATTCCCTCTATTGTGTTCTTCAATTCAGAAATTGTATTCTTCATTTCCTCCTGGCTCTTATTGACAGTTTCTATGTCCTTTTTAACGCTGATATAGTTCTCAGTAAGTTCCTTGTATCTTTCCTGGAGTTCTTTGTAGTTCCCCTGGAGTTTTTCATAGTTCCCCTGGAGTTGTTTGTAGTTTTCTTTGAACTCGCTGAGCTCATTGAGCTTCTCTATCATCATTATTTTGAATTCCATGTCTGAGAGTATGCTTGCCTCTGTTTCATTTTGCACTCTTCCTGGGGATTCCTCCTTTCCATTTGCTGAGGGTTTATTTCTCGGCATTTTAGAGAATGATGAGAGGGAGAGAGACATCCATGTATGGTTGCCTTTCACCTGCCTCCGGGTACAGACCTGGCTGGAGACCTGGCTTGCAACCTCTTTATGTGCCTTGGCTGGGAATCGAACCAGTGACCTTTGGGTTCGCAAGCTGTTGCCTTATCCAATGTGCTACCGGCCAGGGCGCACTCATTGTTTTTGAAGAATAAAAGGACGTGGCACTGAGCAGTTAATGTGCTGTAAGCTTAGCGTTGATGCATTCTTCATTTTTTCCCAGAATCTTTGCTGGGAAGTTATTTCTGGCACATGGACGAGGCCCACATGAGACAGCTCTGGCATCTGTTGCTTACTGAAAAGCTTAGGGGAAACCTAGTTCCCAGGGCTCCTAGACTTAATAAGGTTTTCACTGTTAATTTTTTTTTTTTTTAATTTTATTGTTGTATTACATCCATCCCCTTTTTGCACTCCTCTGTCCCCCTCCCCACCCACCCATTCCCCTCAAAGTCAATCCCACCTGTTGTCCATGTCCATGGTTCCTTTATACTAGGTTCTTGTCTATACTGCTCCCCTTCCTTGCCTCTGCCTCCCCCCTCCCCCCAACCCCCTTCCCTCTGACCACTGAAGGCCTATTCACTGTATTCATATATTTGGTTCTGTTTTGCTTGTTGTTAGTTTTGTTCATTATTGTCCTGTAATGGGTGAGATCATATGATATTTGTCCTTCACTGACTGGCTTATTTCACTTAACATAATCATTGTTGATTTTTAATGATGATTCTTTTTAAAGAAATTAGAAGAGTTAGAAAAAGAAGAAGAGCTAAGAACAGCTGCTGGAGAGTATGACAGTGAACCAGAAAGTGAAGATGAAGAAATGGTGGAAATCCGACAGCTGGCAAAACAAATCAGAGAAAAAAGGAAGTTGAAGATTCTGCAGTCCAAAGAGAAGGACACACAGGGACCCAGAATGCCACGAACTGCTAAGAAGGCAAGTTTTGTGTCTTCAAGAAGGTGGGACCCATTTATTTGCATATTGGATTCCTGTATAGTCATTGTTAGATAAAACATGTCCACCTATGTGTAGCCATAACTTTGCATGTGGTTTGTTTTGCTATGTATTTAATGGTAGGTTGAATCTGGATCTTGTATTCTGATTATTATGCCTTTTCTTTGTGACTCATAAATCATAATTTATGATTTATAGCTATAAAGCAAGCCACAAATTAACATGTTCTTATTTAAATATTAGTCCAGACTCATGTTTTGTAATTTGCAGAAACCTAACCAAATCTAAAGTAAACCTGAAGGTAATTTATTGTTTCCTGTGACCTATTAGGACCGATTACCACAGATTGGGCTTGAGTAGGTCAATCAGGTCAGGTTTCTCTTCTAGCTCTCGGCTCTATCTCTGTAGGCATCTTTCTCTGCTTCTGTTCTTATCAGGGTGGCAGGTGAGGTTAGGTCCTGTGGTTGTCTCCTTACCTTAGGGCATGATAAAAAGTGGGGATCAGCTCCCCAAAGAAAGAATTACATGCCGGGTAGCTAAAGTGGGACAGGAAGGAAAATAACTACAGTAAACATCTCATGGATATTCCTCTGTTTGACATTGTTTTCATGTGATGGCAAGTGAGTGGTCTTTGGCAAATGCAGACATCACTGATCCCCAATGGTGCTCAGTGGACTTGTGGTGATGCTGTCCTCGGGGTTTGTGATGCATGAACTCCGCCTCAGTGACTACTGGCACACAGGGACTCCTCTGCAGAACTGTGCAGAGCCCAGGGAGGGAATATATACACTACCCTACATGTGGCAAGTGCCCAGAAAATGTTGGTTTTGTAGGATTTAATGAGCTATCAAAAACATCAATGTGAGCCCATGGAAAAGATGTAATTTATAAAAGAGGTTTATCACAGATCATTATAAAAGGCCCATTTTCCCTTGAGTTTAACATTTCATCAAATTGATTTTGCTTAAATAAACTCCTTCCCCTTTTTAGGTTCAGCGGAAAGTCTTGGAGAATGAGATGCGCAGTCTTGGTGTCAACATGGATGATAATGACAATGTGAGTATGCAGAGATGGTCTCAGATACTTTAATAGTTGGATACAGCTGTGTCCTAGAAAATCAGGAGCTCAGAAACGTATGGGATTACAGAGTTGATTTAAAAATATATTAGAACCTTCATTTTTTCTGTCGAGGACCTTCACTGGCCTGAGATTTTGGTTGAAAGTGGCTGGGTGAGGGTGGAGTGCATTAGTCATGTTCTTTTCCCTCTCAGGGAGCAGGGTGGGCATTTGGCCCAAGGGGCCATGGTTTTTGTTCAGGGTGGTGTTGCCAGACTCCCATTTAAGAAGAATTTGGGAAGGCCGTGCCCACGCCATCATCCTTCATTAGAACTCATTCCTGTGGGCAGGTGGACAGTTTCCCTGGATGTCACTCTGATGTCCTGTTAACGTCAGGTGTGTAAGGTGGCTGCGTTGCGTTTTCACTTACTCTGGGGTTTTTTTTTCTTTCTTTCTTTCTTTCTTTGTCAATGTTTTTATTATACTTATATATACATTATTTATTTATATATTTATTTTTTGTTCTGGGCTAACACAAAATTTGAAAAGTTTCAAAAACGATAAAGAAAAAAAATCACTTGTGGTTATAGTACACAAAAATTAACTACAATGTCAACTACAGTGTCATGTGCTGCATGCCTTTAATTCAATGTTTATGCAGAAGGCTTCTTTCTGTTTCTTCGAGATGTTTATACACACAGGCCACACACTGCATCTACTTTTTATTGTGCTACAGGCTCTTTTCATTTTAAGGGAATTGAGTAAAAAACTCAGTCTCTTCATTTTAGGTCTTTTGGGTGGCTTCAAGTTTAGAAATTCATTTGTTGTTGCCTCAAAGAACGTAAGGTGTTGTGTAAGAAATATATAATAAAAACAGAAGAATTTGTGTAAACGAATAGTACAAATTGGAAATGTTGGAACAAAATAAATTTATGTCGTCTGTCCTACCCAGTTGTTTTTCTTGAACTTTGATTTTGGTAACTAAAGTCTTTATATGATGGTTCAATTATCTTCACTTTAGTTTTCAAATAACCATGAAGTGCCGTTGAGTCACTCAATATGAGAAGAAATTAGGCTTTGAAGCTGTTTTTTGGAAGCCCAATAATGAAAAGGTGTTTCAGCAACCCTTAGAATTCCAGAGGATTTTTTGTTTGTTTGTGTGGTTTTTGGTTTGGGGTTTTTTGGGGTTTTTTGTGCGCTTGGTGACTTACGCATGTACATCTTTGTATAAAAGAACTTTTTCATATTCTGGGTTATTTGCTCAGAACAGAGTCCCAGAGCAGACTAATGAAATTAAACAGTAAAATTTGTTGAAGTTTCTTTCCAGGAGGGTTTGGCTGACTGGGATTTTCATCAGCAATGAGGAAGAGCACCCTGCTCACATGGAGTCTTAGTTCAATATACATGTACAGCCTCTGATCTTTGGGGGCTTATGAAGTGCTGGCTGGGCTTATTACCTGTGTATCTTTGGAGAAGCTTAGGTTATCCTTATTTGTAGACAAGTGGGGAGGGTGAACCTGCACCCACCACCAGCAGAAGCAGAGCTGATAACTGGGGGCTACAGAAGAACCATCAGTGGCCATCTGCATGTCTTTACTGAACCTCAAGGCTGAGCTTCCTGATGGCCATCATGGTGTTCAGATACATAACCCAAAACAGAGGAATAAAGAAGAGATAACTCCCATGTCTTAAATTCAAATTGTGATGCTAAGCTAATGATCTAGATTAAAGGAAAACATTGCTGAATGGGCAACTCTACATTTTTTGTGTGAAATTATGTGTATTTTAAAGATTTTTTTAGGTTATTTGACAATGGCTTTGATAAAAGCTCCTGATTGTCCTTACCCCTTATTGGAGTGATTTGATGTTTGTCATTAAGCCTGGAAGCCAGGCATGGATCTTGAAGTGTGCTTTTTTTGTGCTTTCCAGGCCCATTATGCAGTCCAGGCTAGAAGGTCTCGGAGTGTCACTAGGAAAAGAAAGCGAGAAGACTCTGTCCCACCCACATCTGTTGCCCGGAGTCGCAGTTGCTCTCGAACACCACGTGATGTGTCTGGTCTTCGTGACGTCAAGGTTAGTCTCTGTCATGAGCAGTTAATAACAAGATGGCCTCTGCTTTTGTACTCTACCGGTGGGGGCAAAACTCCTCCAGCTGTCATGCGGAGCATGGACTGCAGGTGAGGGTTAGCTGTGTGCTATACCCTGAGAGCTGTGCTTGGGCTGACAGTTCGGTTGGGTAACCTTGGACTGTTGCCCTGGGTACACCATTCTCTTGTCCTTTCTCAGTGTAAACAGAGCATGAGGTCATGGCATTGAGCCTTACTCCCAGCCATTTTTGGACATGCTAAGAAATGGCCTCAGCTCAGCTGCTGAAGGCCTGGGTCCTCACCCACAAGAAGCTGTGCTTGGAACCAGTTGACCTATTTTGGTCAATCTGCTGGGAAAGACACTCTGAAAACTTTTTTTTTTTTTTTTTAAGATTTTATCTATTATCTTCGGGAGAGGGGAAGGGAGGGAAGCAGAGAGGGAAAGAGACATCAATGTATGGTTGCCTTTCACCTGCTTCCAGCTACAGACCTGGTTGGAGACCTGGCTTGCAACCTGGTTATATGCCCTGGCTGGGAATTGAACCAGCAACCTTTGGGTTCGCAGGCTGGTGCCTTATCCACTGTGCCACCAGTCAGGGCTGAAACGTCTTAATGAAATGTTTCAGCATTTTAAAATGTCAGGTAAAGGAGAAAGTCTGTATGAATGGGTGAGCAGTCTACGTGGAAGCCTGAGTTTTTCATTTCACCATTCCATCTCTATCTAGAAATCTGGACTTTAATATCAGCATTGCCGTTTGTTAGTCAGGTGTGAGTAGTACAATCTCATGGGTCTGAATCTGAGGGTTCTTTTTGTTTGTCCATGAGGGAGTTAGAATAGATACATTCTAATCTTCCGCTAAATATATCTGGACCTTACAGGTACAAAACATGTTTGGCTATAATTTTCATCCTGCCTTCACATGCAGGTATTAGTTAAGTTCCTGCATATACTTTGGTGATTTCAGAATAGCACTGAAAGAAACTTACCTGTACTTCTCAACACAGAATAGACCTAGACCCTAAAGACAGATTTCCTTTTCCAATCCTCACCTGAGGACCAGCTGTGCAACCCAGGCTTGTATCCTGATGAAAAATCAAATTGGTAACCTTTTGGGGTACGGGATGATGCTCCAACCAACTGAGCCATCCACCCAGGGCAAGACAAACTTACCATGCACATGGAAATTTGGTCTTAAGTAGCTAACATATTGTACATTTTCTCCTCCTTTGTAGATGGTGAAGAAAGCTAAGACTATGATGAAGAGTGCTCAGAAGAAGATGAATCGCATGGGGAGGAAAGGGGAGGCAGACAGGCATGTGTTTGACATGAAGCCTAAGCACTTACTTTCTGGCAAGAGGAAAGCTGGTAAAAAGGATAGAAGATAATGTCCTCCTCAGCTGAAGCAGTTTGGCTAGACTGTTGTTTGTTCCTTGATTTGATAGGACACGGTTTCACAAAATTGGAGTCAAGAATCTGTAAACTCCAAATGGTAGTGAAATAGCAAAAGTACCTGTTATTTTCCTCAAAACTATGGTTAACCCTTAACGGTACAGGTGTGAGAAATTTTTATCATCATGTGATTTTACTAATATTTTGTGTAGACTGGTTTCTGCATTTAATGGACTTTTGATTGCATCAAATTTGCAGGACTGGGAAGATTTATTCGTGTGACTGTTGTTCTCTTCAGCAAAAGGGAACTTTGATTTTGTTCCTTGCATGTGAATAGTCCTTTCTTAGCAAGAAAACCTCTCCACTTGTGGCTCTGGGCAGAAGGCTGCCAGCCCTGCTGTGTAGACACAGGTTATAGGTATGTTGGATGCCAGCACTAAATTATTTTCTAGTCTTTTTGTACAATGTTATCATTGTATTCTGTCTTCAACTATTTTATCCAAAATAAACTTCTGAAAGAAAGTAGTTTTGATTACTTTGGGGGGTTGTTTTAAAGGGAAGTAGTTTACAAATTATCATCAATTTGACCAATAAAAAGGGAGGGGAAACTTAGTTTAAGCACCTTTTGGGGGTATGTTTATTATTATTGTATATGGAAATCATTTTGAGGTACATGTCATCTCAAAACTCCCAAGCATGGTTCAATGTGGGAAATCTTCATGTTAGAATATTAAGTGGTAAAACATCACAATCTGACCACAAAACAATAGCATTGTTACCACTTTGTATGCTGACTCTTGCAGCACTTTGTAATTATATCTGCACAACAGTCTACTGTTTTTGCAATATATGGCAGGCCCTTGAATAATGTCATTTTTTTTTTTTTAATTTTAGATTTTATTATTTCCAGAGAGAGAGGAAGGGAGGGAGACATTAGTGTATGGTTGTTTTTCACCTGCCTCCAGCTACGGACCTGGCTGGAGACCTGGCTTGCAACCTGGTTATATGCCCTTGCGAGGGAATTGAACCAGCGACCTTTGGGTTTGCAGGCCGGTGCCTTATTCACTGTGCCACCAGCCAGGGCAATAATATCATTTCTTCATGAGCTGCTGTACAAACTATACTCTTGTTTATATCCATTAGCCTATGTCTAAGTTGGCTTTATTACATACACATCATTTCACTTGAAGTTTTAGAAACTATTGATGTATTAAGTGAGGGCTTAGTATTTCATATATCATCTGGAAAAGGTTACAGTAAGGAAAACTCAAACTTATCAGGGAAGATGGAGTAGGAAGCACCAGGAATTCCTTTAAAGTGGTGCTGGCAGAGCCTGTCAAACTAGTTTGGAACTCTGAAGGCTTGTCTCTTCTGGGAAAACTTGGCCAATAAATCACAGTAATTTTGGTCAGTTTAACATTTGCAGCTTACTGCCCACTCTCCAACTGGGGAATGAACCCACAACCCAGGCATGTCCCCTGATTGGGAATCAAACCAGCAACCTTTCACTGTGGGACAATGCCCAACCAACAACCACGCTGGTCAGGGCTGGGTTTCTATGTCTTAATTGCTGATTGCTGCTTCTGGTGAAAAAGGTGGATTCTCATTCTTAGAATTCTGGTAAGCTAAATCAGGTTCAGGAAATTAAAAGGGCCAGTTCCTTTTTTCCACTTAGTATTTTTTCTTTTTTTACCCCTTTTGGGGCATAGACATTTGAGGATTTGGACTTTAAAAGCCAACTGATTACTCCAGGGAATGTAGAAAGCACACACGCCTGGGGAAAGACATGTACTTGGAGGAGAACTGAGAAACCTTTTGAATTTTTACCTAAGTCTGGCACGCACACAAGAAGAACATCTAGCCACCCAGATGAGAATCTGATTAGCACATCATGCAAATCATATGTCCAGTTTTCACCAAAAAAGCAAGACATACAAATAAATAGGAAAGTATGGCCGAAACAAGTGGTCCATTACTAGACCAAGACTTTTAAAACCGATTTTTTTTTTTTTTGTTAAATTTATTGGGGTGACATTGGTTAATAAAATTATAGTTTTCAAGTGTACAATTCCATAATACATTACCTGTATATTTTATTGTACATTTACCACCTAAAGTCATACATTTCTTTACCATATATTTGGCAGCCTTTCTTACTTCCCTTAAACTCCCCTTTCCTTTTGGTAATTACCATACTGCTACTTGTGTCTGAGTTCTTGTGTTTTTTTGATTATCTTGTCTTGTTCATTTGTTTCTCTTATTTATATTCCACATATGAGTGAACTCATATGGTTCTTAACTTTTTCTGACTTACTTTGCTTAATATGATATTTTCAAGATCCATCCATGTTGTCATAAATGGTAGTATTTAATCTGGCTGAGTAGTATTCCATTGTATATATGGACCACATCTTCTTTGTCTAATCATCTGTGGAAGGACTTCATTGTTTCCATGTCTTGGCCACCATGAATAATGCGGTGAACATGGGGGTGCCTATATCTTGATGAATAAATGTTTCCTAATTTTTCAGATAGATACCCAGAAGAGGATTAGGGTAAGTAACCCTTTAAGGTATTTCCATGCTATTTTCTATAGTGAGTGACTGTACCAGTTTACATTCCCACCATCAGTGAATGAGGGTTCATTTTTCTCCACAACCTTTCCAACAGTTATTTGTCTTGTTCATAATAGCCATTCTAATAGGTATGAGGTAACTTAGTTTTGATTTGCGTCTTGTTATAGCTTGTGAAGTGGATCTTTTCATAACATCTGTTGGCCATTTGTATGTCTTCTTGGGAGAGGCATATGTTCAGGTTCTCTACCAATTTTTCAGTTGGATTGTTTTTGTTGTATGAATTCTTTATATATTTTGGATGTTAACCGCTTATCAGAAGTGTAGTTTGCACATATCTTCTCCCGTTCTGTTTTTTTTTTTTTTTTTAAAGATTTTATTATTTTTAGAGAGAGACATCCATGTATGGTTGCCTTTCACCTGCCTCCAGCTACAGACCTGGCTGGAGACCTGTCTTGCAACCTGGTTATGTGCCCTGGCTGGGAATTGAACCAGCGACCTTTGGGTTCGCAGGCCAGCACCTTATCCACTGTGCCACCAGCCAGGGTTGTTGGTTGACTTTGTTTTGTTGGTGGTTTCTTTTGCTGTGCAGAAGTTTTTTTTTATAGTTTAGATATAGTTCCATTTATTTTTTCTTTTAATTCCCTTGCCTTTGAGGTCAAATTCATAAAATCTTCACTAAGATCAAGATCCTATGTTTTCTTCTATGTGATTTATTGTTAAAGGTCTTATATTTAAAGTCTTTGATCCATTTTGAGTTAATTTTTGTGAATGGCCACAACTAGTCTAGTTTCATGCTTTTGCATGTGGCTTTCCAGTTTTCCCAACACCATTTGTTGAAGAGGCTTTCTTTTTTCTCTACTGTGTTCCTGGCTACTTTGTTGAAAATTATTTATCCATATACCTGTGTTTATTTGCTCTTAATTCTGTTTCATTGGTTTTGAGTGTATTTTTCTGCCAGTACCATGTAAAACAACTGTCTTAAAGATGTTAAAAAAGCTAAAGGAAGACATGGATGTGGGAAAAATAGTATGAACATAATAGAAATATCAATATAGATAGAAAACAAAGGTACCAAAATAATTATGGAGATGGAAAGTACAGGCAACAAAAGCAAAAGGAGACAAATGGGACTAGGTCAAATAAATTTCTGTGCATCAAAGGAAATAATGGAGTGAAAAGACAACAGAGTGGGAGAAATAATCCCCATTGCAAATTCCTATATGTGATTAATACCCAGATTACAAAATGAACTCCTACAACTCAAATACAATAATAAATGCCTATTAAAGATGGATATAAGACTTGAATAGACAATCCTTCAATTAAGATAAACAAATGGCCAAGTTTATATAAAGGTGTTGAACATCACTAATTACAAGAAATGAAAATCAAAACCACAATGATCTTAGGGTTCATTAGGGTAACCACTATCAAAAGAAAATGTGGTATACCTAAAATGAAATGTTAATCAAACTTAAAAGGAAATCATAGGTGTTGCAACAACACAGATAGACCTTGAGGGCATTATGCTAAGTGAAATAAGCCAGAGGAAGACAGATACTATATGATCTCACAGGTGGAATCTAAAAAAACTGAACTCCGATGTAGAGAACAGATGGGTGGTTGCCAGAGGTGGGGCTGTGAAGGGTGGGTGAAATAAGTCAAAGGTACAAAATCCCTGTATAAGATAGTTAACTCATTGGGATGTAATGTACAACATAGTGACTACAGTTAAAACTATATCATGTATTTGAAAATTGCTAAGAAAGTTCTCATATGTCTGAATTTAAAAGCTTATTTTGTACTTTCGATTTGTTCTTGCATATATCTCTGTCTTGCCTTCTTTGGAAATAATTTTTATTCCACATTAGTCCCTCTATTGAGTTTAAAGTAATACAGTCTGTTTCTATACTTGTTACTCTAGCAATTATATATATCCCTATGATTTCACATTTTCCATCCTAAATTATATGTAGCTGAACTCTATTAGTATTGGGAGGCCTTTAAGGCAAATCATTTCCCAGATTAAAATGAAATTACTCCTGGCTATAAAAACATTTTTTTTTTTAAAGCAGCTCATTGTACAATAATGTACTTATTTAAAAACAGATTACAATTGAATCTGAGCTGATGTTCTGTGTGTGAAACATTTCATCACTATGTTACAACTTGCCCAAGTAGCTGGAAGGAAGTCCACAATCCTGAATGTTATATCCTCTATCACTAATGTCTTTGATGATGTTTGTAATTCCAAGGTTAATCTCAAGATTTGAGAAAGAAAGTAGGGGAAAGGGGGTCTTTGGGTAAAAATCCTCAACTTCAGACACCCTCCTTTTGTAATGAGTAAACTTTGCAATGACTACCTCAAATTTGTGTGTGTGTGTGTGTGTGTGTGTGTGTGTGTGTGTGTGTGTGTGTGTGTTTAAGCAAATCCTGGCTCTCTGCCTTGAAAAAATGGCTGATTCCACGATTCTAGGAAAGGATGATGGGCCTGGAACACTTGATTGGGTCTAGAATGAAAGATGTGACCTAAAACTGATGGAGAAAGGACGAAGGATAAAAGAGTGGCTTAAATAGGCACCCTTAGGCTCATTTGGTACAGTTGGAGTACCAAAAGAATGATAGGAAAGAATTGTCACAATTTTCTACAGTATTCATGAATCTCTACTGATACTTAAATGAATGTAGGGGGAAAAAACCCTTTTACCCTTTTTTTTTTTCATCCTCACCTTAGGACATACTTACTGGTAGAGGGGAAGGGAGAAAGAGAAGAGAGAAACATCAGTGTGAGAAAGACGTATTTCAGTTGCCTCTTGCATGCACCCGACTGAGGACTGAACCTGTAACCCAGGCATGTTCTCTGCCTGGAAACAGAACCTGCAACCTTTCATTTTAGGGGACAATGCTCCAACCAACTGAGCCATTCCAGCCAGGGCTCAAAAATACCTTTTCCTTACAGAAAGTGAACTAATCAATGATAGAAGAAATTTAAAATTAACCATATACAATCACCATAATGACTGATTTAGTAAGAATCATCAGTAGATGTTAAACTACTGAGGTAAACAATGTTAGGATTTTCACACAATTTTAAAGTATCACTTTACAATTAATTCTTTTATTTAGTTACTTTTAAAGATTTTATTATTTTTAGAGAGAGGGGAAGGGAGAAAGGGGGAGAGACATCAATGTATGGTTGCCTTTCACCTGCCTCCAGCTACAGAGCTGGCTGGAGACCTGGCTTGCAACCTGGTTATGTGCCCTGGCTGGGAATCGAACCAGCAAGTTTTGGGTTTGCAGGCTGGTGCCTTATCTGTGTGCCACCAGCCAGGGCCTACAGTTAATTCTTAATTACAGAAGGGGAAATTACCTTTTTTATAGAGAAACCTGGTAGATATACCCTACTGAGAGGTCTAACTATGTCACCAATAAGTTATCATGTGCCCCGAAATAGGATGACCTGAGGATACAATATTACTTACAGAGCATTCTTGCTAAAAAATATATAATGGGAATCTAGTCACTGGAAACTATGACAAATCAAAACAGGGAGCATTTTGTAAAACAATTGCTGTGAACCCTTGAAGAATCAAAGACAAAATGAGGCTGGGGCACTGTTATGAGTTATGACTAATGTAGGTTGATGATCCTTGACGGACTCATGTGGGAGAGTGGGAGGGAGAGAGAACTTAGGAAAGTCATTATTGAAAGGGGGAAATTTGAATAGATCTACTTTAAATGAAAGTATTGTATGTGCTAAATATCCTTTTGTGCTGATTCCATGTTAGAATGCCCTTTTAGGAAATGTGTGCTGAAGTGCAGAACGTAAGATGTCATTGGATCTGTGTTAGATTGTACAATTTTCAACACGTGTGTGGGTGGCAATTAGTATATCTATGTCAGGGGTATACAGGTGTTTGCTGTGCTGTACTTGCAGTGTTTCTGTAGGTTTGAAATTTTTTTAGAAATCTGGAAGAAAAAATGAACTTCCATGATCATGGAACCAACACCCGGGTGGGCCAGATGGTATATTCTGTGCTATCTGAGGTGCTAAATGATAGAAAAACAGCAGGAAAGGAAGTGAAGTATAGGAGAATTGGGTCACATTAATAGTTAAGTCAGGTGTCACTGAGATGATTAATATCAAGCAGTCTCAAAATTTGAGTCAGATTTTTCTGGAAAAAGAATTTCCTAGAATTTTATGGTTAGAAGGAACAGAAGGAAGACCTAGGTGGGAGCAAGCCCGGTGTTCTCAGTGGGCTGCATGGATCAAGCAATAACAGGGTGAGATCAGTGAGGTGGCCATATCCCAGGGCCTGGTGGCATCTGGAAGCTGTTTCCTGTGCATTTTGAGCAGAGAAGGGTGGAAGGACATGACCATGCTAGCTGCCAGGTTGAGAGTGGTTGAGAGTGGACATTGAGACCAAGTGTGGCAGTGCCACCCAGTGGGGGCAATGCAAGGATGGCCTGGACTCAGAGGAGCAGGAAAGGGGTTTACTTCAAGGATTTACTAATTGGATATATGGTGTACGAAGGGGAGACTCCTAGGTGTTTAGACTGAGCAACAGGAAAAGGGGAGCTAAGGACAAGTAGGGAAGGGGTGCCTGTCAGGACTTGCTGTAGGACTCAAGTGTGGGAGATCTACTTACACACACAAGCTGAGTTGTCATGAGCATGAAATGGAATTCCATGGAGATTGAAATCTGGGAGTCTAAAGCATGCAGATAGTTAAGAATGAAACTAGAAACAACTGTCAGGATACTTATGTGCACAAATGTACACTCAAGTTCTCTCTGTAAAATGTGAGAACTACAGGTTTACTGATCAAAAAGCACCCAGCTGAGGGGTGAGGGAGAGGTATATCAGAATACTCAAACACACCCCATCTGTCAGAAGGAATCCAGGGTACCCAAAGAAGGGTATGTATGGTCATTCACCAACTTGTAGGAAGATAGTCCCCCAACCTTGGTGGGGCGGTGTGAAACAACCAGGCAGGTTCTCCTCAGGGAAAAGACAGGACAGCCTCTCAACCATTCTTTCATCTGTGCCTGACACATCTGCCCGGGGCCAAGTAAAAGAATAATGCTGCCCTGTCTGGGTAGTTCAGTTGGTTACAGCATTGACTTGATACCTCAAGGTTATGGGTTCTTTCTCATGAAAGCAAATACAAGACTCAACCAATGAATGCATAAATGGAGCAACATACTGATATTTCTCTCTCCTTTCCTTTAAAAGACTACTAAAAGTGAGAGAATAACGTGCCCCCCTTCCATACACAATCTTTTTTCTTTGTTCTCTTGGTAATAAAGGACTGGGAACAGAAAGAACTTAAAAACCTCTGGTCCTTTCAGGCATTGTTTATGGTCTCAATTGGCTTTCATAAGATGACTGAGTTCTAAGGAGTTCACTAGGTGAAAGAGGCATTCTTTTTTTTTTAAATCTTTACAAAAATTTTAATTATTTTTAGAGAGAGGCAGAGAGGGAGAGAAACATCATTGTATGGTTGCCTTTCACCTGTCTCCACAACAGACCTGGCTTGCAACCTGGTTATGTGCCCTGTCAGGGGAATTGAACATTGGAGTTTGCAGGCCAGGCCTGGGCCTTACCCACTGAGCCAGAGGCATTCTTAAAGCAACAGTGGAATATGCAACACTTGCTGAGAACTTACAAAGAGCTAAATGCTGGTAAAAGACCCCATTGTCCAATACAGCAGCCATTAGCCACTTTAGCCGAGAAACTAGTTTCGTGTGACTTTCAGTTTAAAACTTCTTAGAAAGCTTAATAACTAGAAATAATGTTATGAATGTACTTTGAATCTATAAAGCATTTATGTTTAATCTACCACAGACAGGTTAACCTATTATTGTATTACAATTTTAACTAGACAACAAATGTAGTTTTTTAGCATTTACTTTTCAGTGAAATTAGTACTTGCAACAATCTCCCTAGAAATTATGAAATAACTGTTTAGTCAAGCAAAATATTTTTCTATTGAATTTATAAAACATTTAGCTTATAAGCAAATTTTTATTTTTATTACATAGCATTCAAGAATAATAAAGCTGTCTTGATCAAGATTTCAGAAATCTACACATTTTTTTTTTTGATTATCAAGGTAAATTTTATTTAAAGATTTTTAAAATTTATTATTTTTAGAGAGAGGGAAAGGGGGAGAGGCAGAGAGGGAGAGAAGCATCAATGTATGGTTGCCTTTCACCTGCCTCCAACCACGGACCTGGCTGCAGACTTGGCTTGCAACCTCATTATGTGCCCTGGCTGGGAATTGAACCAGCAACCTTTGGGTTCGCAGGCTGGCACCATTCCACTGAGCCACCAGCCAGGGCTAGAAATCTACACATTTTAAAGTGCCTTAATCAAGGTACAGCTTAAATATTAATACATATTCCATGCTCCAATTCCATTTAATACAAATATTAACCAACCTTTCTGTTAACCTCCCCCACCACCCAATATGGCAAGACTTTGTAGACCAGTGGTTCTCAGCAGGAGCATGTTGGCCCTCAGCACTCATTTGGCACTGATGGGTAGTGGGGGACATGGATACCAATGGCATTTAGTGGGTAGAACCCAGGGTTGCCCCTAAACATCCTTTAATGCACAGGATGAACCCCACAGCAAAGAATTATCCGGCATACACCAGTAGTAAGAAGCCCTCTGTTAAATTACAACCCAATTTCCATTTTACTAATAGCTTGCCTGTCCCCTGGAATTCTGAGAACACAGACTTTAAGAGAAATCAGGACATACAGCATTTAATTATTTTGGACCTGCTCCTCCTAGTTTAATATCTTGATATGAAAGTTAATTTGAGCTGTTTTGAAGTAGCTAAGCAAACAGTTTCTGTTGCATGTTTTCTGCACTATGATAAAAGTTTAATGATATGTAAAGCATCTGAAAAAGTGCTCTACAAATGTTCTGAAAATGTTTATCTCGGCACAATGAAAACTAAGAGTTTTGCTTATTTGTTTAAATTTGTCAGGCCCATTTGTTTAGGTAGGTTAATTTAAGTTTAAAAAATAATCTCTCATAAGTGTCCTTCACAAATAGCAGTGCATATATGTGGTGTGTAGGATACAAAATTAAGTCAGTTGTCTTTTCCACACAAGTGCTAGCTGTAAAGTATCAATGTATCCAGTAGGAGTTTTAATGCAGAACCAAATTTTTTAAAAATCATTTTAAGTTTACTAAGTAATTTTTCAGTACTTTACTAATCATTCATCTCCATATTCACATTCTGTGTATTTTCTCATGGTCAACAAACTGATTCAAATGATTTAAGTTATCCCACCATTTAAACAGAAAAGTCTCTGCAATCCTTTGAAACCATGGTGTTATCTTAATGTCACCCCTGGCTGCCTTTTTCAACATTTCTTTCACTTCTTCCTTTGACACATAGGAATAGCTTTTAATCTCATTGGGGTCTGGATGCAAAGATACATTCTTCCTCACAAACAAAATGTAATCAATTTCATGTTCTCCCCAGATACTATCAGACTGAGCCTTGTAGTGAATTCGGGTCAGGTAATTAATTTCTTCTGGAGGAACCTAGGATGAGAACACAGCAGGAACAAATCAACAAAAAAACAAGTAATCTAAATTAACCCACCACATTTCAGTACTATTTTGAACAAGACAAGCAGAGTTTTAGTTAGGACTTTTAAAATATTAATTTCCTGTTGATGATATATTTAGTTTCAAGTATCTAAATATTTTCCATAGGACTAAAACTGTAAGTTGACTTACTAATTAATATACATTTTATTTTATTTATTATTTTTTAAATATTTATTTCATTTTTTTTTTAGAAAGAGGGGAAGGGAGAGAGGCAGAGAGGGAGAGAGACATCAATATATGGTTTGCTTTTCACCTGCCTCCAGCCACAGATTTGACTGGAGACCTGGTTTGCAACCTTGTTATGTGCCCTGGCTAGGGAATCATACCTGCGACCTTTGGGTTTGCAGGCCAGTGCCTTTTCCACTGTGCTACCAGCCAGGGTCCTAATATATATTTTAATAAGCAGTCACTCAAACTAGAATTGTGACACTCTCCTTCACAGCTTATTACTTTTGGGGAGGAAAAATATATTTACTATTTAACTTAAGATGAGATATACTTTATTTATTCAGGTCTTATTTAAAGGGGACAATTCTGGGGTGGGGGGTGGAGAGATGATTTCAATTCACCCAGAGTTGTAGATCATATTCCTAAGAATTTCCACAAGAAAATATTTATTTTTGATAATGATCAATTATAAAAGTACTCAATGTTATATACTGGTTAACAGATGACTCCATCTTAATACTGAGCTAAATTCTGACAAGCAATATTAAGAAACCAAAATTTAAAAAATCTATTCAAGGTGCTTTTGGTGGCCAATAACTCAAGAGATTACATAGTAGAGACCTACACTTAAATTTAAAATTTTATTGAAAAATGTTTTAAAGAATGTTGAGGTTTCTCCTTGTATAGTTTTCTGTGCAAACAACTTGGTTACCTGTTCCATGGGAATTCCCAATTCAGCCTTTAAACGCCTCTGTGCTGCTCGCCTTACTCCAATTGCATTATTTTCTTCAAGCTCTCCTGGGTTACTTAAGGGATGACTACAACAAGTGTTGGTAAAATAACCTGGAACATGTTAATATAGATGTAGATTAACTTTCTTCAAAGTAGCCTTACAAGATCAAGAAAACCCAAAGTTTTAAAAGTAACAGAAAAATTAAATGATTACTGAGGATTAATTTCTAAGCCAGTTATAAAGGACTATTGTTAACAGTGAATGAATACACCATGCTTATATCAAGCTACCCATGTTAATCCTAGTTAATGTTAAACCCAGCTTGTTACTCTAAACCTGTTTTCTCTTAAAACTAGAGCTTGCATGTTAAAAGTCTGGTTTTTTTAGTGTACTCTACAGTTCAGCGGTTTCAGTTCCTACACGAACCTAAGGATCAGTCCAACCTTATGGCCCTGGCTAATGCCAACTGTTCAGACAGGAATTCAGCTGACAAAAACACAGAGGGCCAACTCAGGGCCACTGAGCATGAAAATCCCTAAAGGGACCAGCAAAGACACTGCCTGCACATCTACAGTCCCTCCCCCTGATCTCTTTATTTTGCTTTCCCTCTCCCTCCTTATAAAAACCTCTGCCTGCACTGAGATATTAAGATGGGCTTTGGGATAAGAGTCCCCCATCTCAGGTGGCTGGCATTAGAACAAAATTTCTTTCCTTTTCACCAGCATCTGTCTCACAGATTTGGTTTTTGTTGCAGTGGACAGGTGAACCAGGGTTTGGTTACACTATCAGTCATCTAACAGACGTGTAGGTAAGTTGTTTATTAACACCTTAAAATTTTTTTATTTTATTACTTTTTTTTTTTAATGTTAATTTTTCTTTTATTATTATTTATTATTATTTTTTATTTGCAGAAAGAGAGAGAGAGAGGAAGGGAGAGAAGCAGAAAGGGAGAGAAACATCAATGTATGGTTGCCTTTCACCTGCCTCCAGCCAAGGACCTGGCTGGAGACCTGGCTTGCAACCTGGTTATGTGCCCTGGCTGGGGAATCGTATTTTATTACTTTTAGAGAGTGATAGGAAGGGGAGAGGAGGGGAGGGAGGAAGGGAGAAAGGGTGGGGGCGGGAGAGGGAGAGAGACACACACAGATATCAATTTGTTGTTCCACTTATTTACGCATTCATTGGTTGATTCTTGTACCTGCTCTGAGTGGAGATTGAACCTGCAACCTTGGAGACTCAGGATGATGCTCTACACAACTGAGCTACCCAGCCAGGGTTATTAATGCCTTCTTAACCCAAGAAATCAAGATGTGTGTAAGATAACAGATATTTTTAAATCATCACTGGAGGATATGTTTATTTAGAGAGGAAGTGGGGGTGAGAGGAGACAGAGTCAGACATAGGCATCAATGTGACAGAAAAACAAAGATCAGCTGCTTCCCATACTTGCCCTGACCAGTATATGGAATGATGTGCCAACTGACTGAGCCATACAGCCAGGGCAAGATACAGGTTAAAAAAATAATTGTGTGTATATACACACACACATAAACATATATCACATACCTAGTAGTTTTGTAGTTATCCTTTATTGCTATTTTATTAGGTTGCACTCATGATATAAGCTTCTTTCATGTAGAATATGAAATTATATCATTCACAGGGTTCCCCTTTTGGAAAATGGCTAACCAGAAAGTTCCAAGTGACAAAGTCAAATTAAATATAATTCTTCCCAAAATAGTGTACATTAGGCCACCAACCTGGAAAGGTAATTTTAGCATCTGATCTCTGTTGTAGCAGGAGCTTATTTTCAGTGTTGAATAAGAAGACACTAAAAGCTCGATGCAATAATCCTGAAAGCAAAAGCAACACTATTAATTTAGGTTTAAAATACCAATTAATGTGCCTGAATCTCTACTTGGGACTTAGTATATTAGTAACTTGCTGGCCTTTTCCCATTGTCTTCTACTCAGTGTCTGTGTGGCTACAATGGAGAAGGGCTTCAAAATACCAGCAAGGAAGTCAGTCACCACGTGAGAGAATGGTGATTTGTTGGCTAGTCTACTACTGAGCCTCCTCCTGAGAAAGCAAGGAAGGCATGTGCATTCTTTTATGATACTTGTCTCTTTCTCCATTCACTAGGAAAAGAAGAACTATAGGCTTAACAAGTGCTATTCTGCTAACATTAGTTTATTCCCTCTTTTATAAACCAAAATAATCCTGAAGAAGATGCATAAAAGACATGAGTGAAGAGAAACGGCTGTTTGGCAGGGAAAGTAGCAGGACAGATTTTACTATTACATCCCTCAATTAACTGGAACCGAAGATGAAATATGGTACGCTTAAAGATTACACCTTTACCAATGTCCTTTTCTCAGCCACCCTGAAATGCCTAGGCAAGTCACTTTCTCACAGATTATCTTAAAACAGTACCTTTCTCGATGTTTTCATTCAGGTGGCAATTCTTTTTGGTCTCAGCCCCAATTTTATTGTCATTTTCATCAATAAGAATACACATCTCTGCCAGGAGCTGCACCTGTTGCTTATCAAGATTGTCCGTGTTGATTTCAGGCATCGTTACAGACTGTCTGATCTGGCCCAGAATCCTGAGGAAAGAGAAAAGCAGGTCACTCCGCCTCATGTCTCTAACTCCCATGAATGCAGTGATGAGGCAATTCTGAGCGCACAACGCCATTTCCAAGGGCGAGCATGCTGCTTGTTCTGCTGGCCTTCCCACCTCTTAGTCCTCATCTTTCAGCCCCGTGTTGGCCAGCAGCTGGCCTTCTGCCTTAGCCATTCTCTGAACTGCCAGACTCCAGGCTCCCCGGGAAAGTCCTGTCCTGGGAGACCCCATGCGACACTTGACAGTGAACCCGCTCCCTCTGTACACTTGACTTCCTCAGGAGTCTGTCCACCTATGATGGAGCCCCAACCTCACTTTTCATCCTATTTTTCAACGTTCCTGCCCTGTCTGTGATAATCATGCTACATATTACATACATAAACGTGGGTTATATGGTAACTATTACCAGCCCAAATGCGTTGCCATTCCCGGCTACGCCACATACCAACCTGCGTTAAAAATCCATTCCTCAAGGTTCAATTTCTGGGCCCAATACTCACGAACCTGCCCTTAATTCCCGGTGAGGTTGAGCCTAATTCCTCTCAACCGGGGCTTGCAGCAAGATCGCGACCGACTGCCCAGCCGCCCGCGGCGCCCGCTCTCCAAAGGCGGCCGTCAGGACACCGCGGAAGCAGCCCGTGACCGCCCGCGCTGGGGCCCACCCGCCCAGGCAGCCCCGCGCCCGCGCCCGCGCCCGCCGCGGTGAGCTGTTCCGAGGAAACCGGAATTTCGCTCGGTTTTCACAAACCACAAAGTATTTCCTTCTCTCACCCTCCCCCAGCCCCGCAAACAACTAAAACTGAAAAGCCATTCTTAGCTCCCAGGACTTAACAGGCAGGGCACCCGGATCTGGCCCACAGGCTGAAGGTGGTCGCCCCCCACCAAGGCTCACGGCACAGCCCCAGGGACGCTCGGGGGCCGGTCCCTGGTCTGTCCTCTAGTTTCTCCCTCTCGGCCTCCAGCTCCCCATTCGTCCCCCTGGGGACCCCTATCTCCCCATCATCCCGTCCCCACACCCCCACCCCCGGACACCAGAAGCCCTCAGTATCTACCTCTCCTCTAGTCTTTCCCCCTCAAGGACCTGCCCCGTCTCTCCACCTACGAGCATCCCGTCACTACCCCTCAAGGCCCCCGGGGAGTCCCTTTTCCCCCGCTGGAGACGCCCCGAACCTGAGGCAAGGACGGTCCCTGGGCCACCGCTCCGACGCACACGCCCCCCACAGGAACCAAGGCGCCGGCCAGGCTCCCGAAGCCCCGCTCCCCAACGCCCACCCCCGAGCCACAGCGCTCCACATGTCTCCGGACCAATCGCGCGCCGGCCCAGCCCTGACGTCACGGTCGCGCGATGGCGCCACGCCCCACTCGCGCGGAGGCGCTCTCGCTGCTTGCAGGGTTGGAGAGCCCTTTCTACCTGAGCGTGGGGCCTCTACTCCGCCTCTTGAGCCCCTCCCTGAGGAGCCACGTGAGGAAAGGCTGCTGTGGACGCCGCTGTGGGAGGGTTGGTTGGGTCCCGCGCTGTAAGCCTCCCTGGGCGTGGGCGCCTGGGGAGAGGCTCGCGCCTGCGCACTGGGCCCAGAGCGTTAACCCAGAAGTGCTTGCGGGGCCGCTGGCTGAGGTCGCCTCTGCCCGCTTCACCGCGAAGAGGTAGTTAGAAGTCGCTGTTGATACTTTTTCCAATAGCCAAGTGCTGGAAACACCCCAAGTGCCCATTAGTGGATGATTGGATCAAAAAACGTTGGTACATTTATACAATGGAATTCTATATAGCAGAAAGAAAGAAGGAACTCATACCTTTTGCAATAACATGGATGGAAGTGGAGAGTATTATGCTTAGTGAAATAAGCCAGTCAGTGAAGGACAAATATCATATGATCTCATCCATTACAGGACAATAATGAACAAAACTAACAACAAGCAAAACAGAACCAAATATATGAATACAGTGAATAGGCCTTCAGTGTCAGGGGAAAAGGGGTTGGGGGAAGGGGGGAGGCAGAGGCAAGGAAGGGGAGCAGCTTAGACAAGAACCTAGTATAAAGGAACCATGGACAACAGGTGGGATTGACTGGGGGAATGGGTGGGTGGGGAGGAGGACAGAGGGGAGCAAAAAGGGGATGGATATAATACAACAACAATACAATTAAAAAAAGAAAAAGAAGTCGCTGTTGATGCAGTAATTTGCGGGCCACACTTTGAGTTTGGAATCATTGAAGAGTTTCTTTCCAATGGGAAGGTCCTGCAAGTTGTAAAGCGGTTACATCCCCAGAGGCAGTTCAGCAGGGCAGAGTGTAGACAATTTGAGCAACTTCTGCTCTTGGATGGGGCTGAGCAGGTGGTAGTCATTTACTTATCCATGTATTCATAGAAGGTTATATATTAGTAATGTTTTTTTTTTTTTTTAACTTAGTTTTCTTTTTATAAAAAATTTTATTTTTTAGAGAGAGAGGAAGGGAGGGAGGAAGAGGAAGATCAATATGTGAGAGAAACATTGGTTTCCTCTTGCTCTCCAGCCAGGGTGACCTGGCCCACAGCCCAGGCATGTTCCCTGACCTGACTCGAACCTGTGACCTTTTGCTCTGTGGGATGATGCAACTGAGTGCCCCCTCCCACCCCCGTCAACGTCCAATTTACGTGCCCAATACTCACAAACCTTTCCTTAATGTTTGAGTAAGATTTAAGCATTTTTTATTAACTAGGACTCCTAATATTGTGACTGCTGCGTCCATTCTCCAAAGACAGCATAGTAACTGTACCTTCCTGATTCAGTCTTTCCTATAAGTCAGCCAGGCAACTGTTCCGCTAGCTGTGTGCTAAGCAGCCTGGCACCAAGGAACAGACAACAGTGGCACACAATAGCTATGCTATTCACTCAGCTGTTACCGAATGCAGGCTCACTCAAAGTAGAACATCAACATGCATTAGTATCCTACTCACATTCAAACAATCTAAGAGAATAATCAACAGCAATCAATGGGGGATAACAAACCTGAGTCAGAGAGTCTCAGTCAGCAGGTCTGGTAGACCACATAGTGGGTAGAAGAGTTGTGAGCACTGTGCAAGGAAGGCTCTCTGGAGCCGGGTGGGCAACACAGCAGGCCAAGTCCTCAGTCCAGCAGGACAGAGCCTCTAGCGGGCCTATGCCAAGGGAGGTCAGCATGTCATGGGGCAGTACTCTGGTGTGTGGCGATTGGCTAGCTCAGCAGTGGTCTAGGGCCTGCCTCAGTTAAACCTGGAAAGTGGTGTACTCCACCCTTCTGGATCTTTTTGATAAATGCCTTGGCACCCCTGACGCCAAGTTTAAAATTTGTCCACAGACCTATGGATGGCTGTTCTGCTTGGCATCCCTGCTGACAAGAGTGCAGATTCCCCAGATGCCTATTGTGGGTGGTCCTGCTTTGTAGACATGACCATTCTGATCACATGTACATCTGTGATACAGATATCTTAGCCATATTTTTATCTCCTTGCCAGGTGTGTCTCTTCTGACCACATGGGTAGATACCTTAAGTGTCCCCTTGCCAGATATGTCTAACATGACTTCAGTAGTCTTCCTCTTCAACCAAAGTGTCATGATGGACTTGAAAGCCATTTTAGCCACATGAGTGGCTCCACTTTGTTTTACATTCTTTATGCTATCTTGATCAGACCAATGCCATTTTATTGGTCCTGCCCTCCACAGTAATTCACACCACTGCTGATGTAGACAGTTTGCCATCTGCAATGAGACTCATTCCCTCTTTAGCAGTGCAAATGCAGCCACAAGCCATGTGTGAATTATTCCAAGGAGACTTCACTGCTGGCCAGTGGAACTGGAATTTCACTAAACTTTCAAAACACAAAATATTTTCTTCTCTACCCCTTTCCTTCTGCATCAACTAAAACTGAAAAATCATTCTTAGCTCATATTGTGAAATTATTTGACCTCATGGAGTTCCTGGGCAAGGTCTTGGAAATGTGAGGGGTCTGTGCACCAGTCTTGAGGATTGCTGGTGTAGTGGGAAGCCCACTGAACTTAGAAGACCTTACTAAGTTTCTATCTGGGTTTTGCTATTGCTTGCTGAGTAATGTGGACTAGAATTCCTCATTACCTTAATTTGTAACAGGAGAAAGCGCAGATGGTCATTTAAATTCCCTTCCAGTTTAAATTTGACAGTATTATTTACTGTGTTAGAGCTTTTTATATTTTTACATTCTCTCACTTGATTCTTACATGTAAATGGTGTCCCCATTTGTGACGGACCAGCCGTTCCTGGATTACGCACTGGGTTTGGACGGAGGAGGATGCAAGAAAATGAGAAGAGACAAAGTTGGGGTCGGGAGGCTCGCCCAAGCCGCGAGTCCCGTTTATTAATCACATTAAGCTTATATGCAGGTATTACTGGCACCTGCTCAACTGAAACCATGCTTCATGGGCTATGGGGTAAGCACACTGGGCTGAGTCCCTATACATGGTGTCCATTCCGGGTCCACCTGGCACTAGGGCTGGCCTTGCCAAACACCCGTTTCTGCTAGCTGGGCCTTGCCAAACAGACTAGCAGTCCGTCCCTAACACCCATTGATATGGAGAAACTGACGTTCAGAGATGACTTATATTTCTCTTATGTTCCCCATTATAACATAACAAGGCTGAGATGACTAAAATTCTGGACTTAACACAGCACAGTATTCACATCCCAACACTCTACTTTGAAGATTTCAAGTTATGCAAAATGTTGACACATACGTGTTCCTATCAGGAAATCTTTTTTTTTTTTTTTTTTAAAGATTTTATTTATTTTTAGAGAGAAGGGAAAAGGAAGAAAGAGAGGGAAAGAAACATTAATGTGCGGTTGCCTCATGTGCACTCCTAGCTGGGGACCTGGACCAAAACTCAGGCATGTGGCCTGACTGGAAATCGAACTGGCGACCTTTTTGTTCCCTAGCTGGTGCTTAATCCATTGAGCCATACCAGTCAGGGCAGGAAATCTTTTTATGTAATCTTGATACATATGGAGAAATTCAGAATGTCCAGCAATGCTTAGGCCTATTTATGAGATTAACAAAGTTGTCTTTTAAGTTTTAATTTTACTCCAGAGCTGTTTGAGGATTTGGTTTCCATATGGTTAATGTTAATGAAAAGAGAAGAGACAGGAGTTAGTTCTAGCTTAGCCTTTTACTCTGTGACTTTGGGCTATTACTACATATATTGGAACACCTTTTCCTTAAGATATGCATAACCATACTCAGTAACTGGGTACTGTTATTTTTATAAATGTAGATGATTGTTGGGTTACAAGTTGTATGGTATAAAGAAATAAAAGGATACCAACTGTGTGATTTAGAGACTAGTACAAAGCTCCTTACAAAGTTTTATTAAAAAAATTTTTTTTATTCATTATTTTTAGAGAGAATAGCAAGGAGGGAGGAAGAAAGGGAAAGAAACATCAATGTATGGTTGCCTTTCACCTGCCTCCAGCTACGGACCTGGCCAGAGACCTGGCTTGCAACTGGTTATGTGTACTGACTTGGAATTGAATCAGCATCCTTTGGGTTCGCAGGCCGGTGCCTATCCACTAAGCCACCAACCAGGGCTAAACTTTAATTTTTATTGATATGTACCTTCAATCAGTGGAGATACAGTTTTCTAATGTCATCTGGAATAGATTTACAGTGTATGTTTGGTTGTTCATTAAGCAGAGTTTTCCAACATCCCCCCCCCCCAAATAATTACCTTACTTTGTAAGAATCTAGGTGTCATGATAATAAGAACAATGCAGATTTCTTTATTCAATCACTAAAGCTCCTAGAACTAAACCAAACATATACCTAAAGATAGCTTGAAGACTGAACATACACCCACTGTGAGATTAGTTGTCTCTTTTCATTTAGCATATGGACAGCACACAAGGTAACAAGCTCCACTAAAAAATTAAGAGGAATGATGGCACATATGTACTAGGTGAGACCTAATATAAATACTGTGATGTTTTTTGAGGCAAGAAAGTCAGTACCTGTCCTAGTGCGATACATGAGGCAGCAAGTCCATCTTAGTGGTTTCATCATATGAACTGGAGCCGTTGGTCCACGAACTATGAATTAACTTTCCTCCTCTCTAATGAGAGCAGTTGTTGCAAGGACAAAGCCAGCACCATTTGCTATTGTGGTGCCATTTGCTGAGCAGGCCTATGACCTTATTAAATATGACTGCCATTTTACTCTTCTGAACTTGTCCCCAGGACTGGAAATTACTGAAAAGCAAGAACAGACTGTGACTAACCCTACAGCTGCAGGCAGAAGATAACACTGGAACAGACTGCAGCCTAGCATTACAATGCCTCCAACAACTCAGGGGCCCCACAATAGCATCCTCAACTCTTTTAAATCAAATTATAATTTAATAAAAGCTCAAATCAGCAAGGCAGTCTTTTGGGAACTGCTTTGTAGGTAACTGGAATGCAAAGAACCAAACAGAGGGAGGCTGCCAAAATGAGCAGACGAAGAAACATGTCCAAAATGAAAGAACAGATTGAAAACTCCAGAAAAAGAACTAAACAAAATGGAGTTAAGCAATCTATCAGATGCAGAGTTCAAAACACTGGTTATAAGGATACTCAAGGAACTTACCAACGACCTCAGCAACATAAAGATCCAGTCAATGCCCTGGCTGGTAGCACAGTGGTTAAGGCGCCGGCCTGCAAACCCAAAGGTCGCAGGTTCGATTCCCCAGCCCTGGCACATAACCAGGTTGCAAACCAGGTCTCCAGTCAGGTCTGTGGTTGGAGGCAGGTGAAACGCAACTGTACATTGATGCCTCTCTCCCTCTCTGCCTCTCTCCCTTCCCCTCTTTCTAAAAAATAATATCTTATAAAATAAAATAAATATCTTATAAAAAAAATTTATATAATAAAATCTTATAAAAAAAAGATGTCAAGTTCACAATGATGAATACAAATTAAAAAAAAAAAAAAGATCCAGTCAGAAATTAAGGATACACTAATTGAAATAAAGAACAATTTACAGGGAAACAAGAGTTGAGTAGATGAACCTAAGTGTCAAATCAATGATTTGGGACACACGGAAGCAAACAACAACCAATCAGACCAATAAGAGGAAAAACGGGAAAAAAAGAATGTAATCAGCCTCTGGGACAACTTCAAGCATTCCAACGTTTGCACCATAGGAGTGCCTGAAGAAGAGAAACAGCAAATCTCTTTAAAGAAATAATGAAAGAAAACTTCCCTAATTTGGTGAAATAAATAGACATACATGTTCAGGAACACAGAGTCTCAAACAAGATAACTGCAAAGAGATCTGCACCAAGACACATCATAATCAAAATGCCAAAGGATAAATATAAAGAGAGGATTTTTAAAAATTTTATTCATTGTGGAGAGTTAGGGAGAGAGAGAAACATTGATTGATTGTTCCACTTACTTGTGCATTCATTGTTGCTTCTTGTAGGTGCCCTGATCAGGGATTGAATCTGCAATCTTGGCATATCGGGATGATGCATTAACCAACTGAGCTACCCAGCCAGGGCCTAAAGAGAGAATCTTAAAAGCAGCTAGAGTAAAGCAGTTAGTTACCTACAGGCAGTTCCCATAAGACTGTCAGCTGATTTTTCAAAAGAAACTTTGAAGGCTAGAAGGGACTGGTATGAAATATTCAAAGTCATGGGACGCAGGGACCTACGGCCAAAGTTGCTCTACTCAGCAAAGCTATCATTTAGAATCCAAGGGCAGATAAAGAGAGTCCCAGGTAAGAAGAAAACTAAAGGAGTTCATCATCATCAAACTGTTATACGAAATGTTAAAGGGACTTATTTAAAAAAAAGATAAAAGTTATAAATAATAAAATGGTGATAACTACATATTTATGAACAATTGAGTCTAAAAAACAAACTAAGCAAACAAGAGAACAGAGACAGACTCACAGACACAGAGTGCTTCGATGGTTGCTTGATGGAAGGTGGGTTTGAGAGAATGGGCGAAGAGGTGAGGGGATTAAGAAGTACAAGTAGGTAGTTACAGAATAGCCATGGGGATATAAAGTACAGTATAGCAAATGAAGTAGCCAAAGAATTTACATGCATGACCGTGGAACTGAACAGTGATGTGGGGATTTCCTGAAAGTGGGGGTGGGTGTCGGATGGAGGAGGCAAAGAGAGTAAGACTGGTACAATTGTAATAGCATAATCAATAAAATTTAATTTTAAAAAATGCCTCATCTAAAAACAACAAAAAGTAGAAATAGGTTTTAAGGGGGACATCTCTGAGATGGTGATATCTGAGCCTAGATCTGAGTGAAGTGCTAAACATGGAGTCCCCCCTGTCAAAATGTTTATTATATGTGTATGTATGTGTATATATCATATAATGCTAAAATGAGTTGAGAATGATCATGAAGCAACATGTCAAATAGCTCAACCCTAGTATACACCAGGTGTTTGAGGCAAAGATCAATCAGTGATGAAGCACGACAGAATATCCAGCAAACCTTTTCTATCTATCAGTCCACATTCATAAATGAATCTTACTAAATTCAACTTTATTTCCCTTATGATGGGGTAAGTCATATGGCTTTAGCATGGATGTACCTGACAAAATAGGATTTGAAAAGGGTGCGCCCTATAGTTTTTGCAAGAACGTGACACTGGCTACTTGGATGGTGATGACTTTTTACAAATGAGGCTATGCACTTAAAAAAAAATTACATGGTGAATTATTTCAGGCTACAGCATGTTATGGGTTGAATTGGCGCTCCCCTGTTCCAATTCCTATGTTGAAATTCTAACCTCCAGAACTTAAGAATATTATCTTATTTGGAAATAGGGTTGTTGTGAATGTCATTACAATGAAGTTATAGCTAGGTAGGATGGGCCCCTAGTTCTCTATCATGTTATAAAAAGAGTACCAAGTGAACGGACCTCCACACAGGGAGATACCATGTGAAGACTGGAATCATGGCTGCCATAATCCAAGGAATGCCAGATTGCTAAATACCGCCTAAGAGAGGCATGGAATAGTTTCCCTCACAGCTCTCAGAAGTAACCAACTCTCCTGACACCTTGATTCTGGACTTCTAATAAATTTCTATTGCTTAACCTATCTAGTTTGTGGCATTTTGTTTTAGCAGCCTTATCAAAGGAACACATGATGTGAACGTAGATTAAAATTAAAAAAAATGTACTGACTTTAGAGGAAATTAGAGTGTGACAGTGAGAGCGCGCAAGCGAGAAATATCAATCTGCTGTTCCACTTATTTATGCGTTCACCCCTTGTTTCTTGAATGTGCCCTGATTGGCATCAAACCCACAGCCTTTTTGCATGTGGATGAAGCTCCAACAAAGTTTGAGCTCCCTCGCCAGGGTTGAGCCTAGATTTTGATGTTTGCTCCATTGTATAGTACCTTTCTGAAGTTTGAAAAGTAATTTGAACATTCATGTTTCATTATAATTCAACTTGGAATAATTTCTATTTTGTATTGTTTTGATTATTAAACAAGTTATCAAATATGCTTGGCACACAGTAGGCCCTGAAGTAGTGACTCCTTTCCCTTCCTAATTTGCGACATTTCATTATGCACTTATTTACTTACAGTGACTTGTGGAATCCTAAATACATTGATGAAAAATTACCTCAATTAACAATATCCTGTTTTAACTATAATTGTGGACCCCATATTGCAAAAGAAACCCCTCACATTAGCATGTGAGTTAAATGGAAATATTATGGTTCATAAAGCTGCCAGTGACCATACCCAGCATAAGTCCTTGTGCAAATTAGGTGAGCAATAAGTTTGTTACTTTAATGTTTTCCATAACTTCCAAGAATGTGAAAGCCTTGGGTCATCTTACGTGATTGTTCCCAGCAATAAGCTTTTATTATACCTAATGCAGACATAACTTAAGGTTTTATTCCACATCCTTTTTGGTTATTTGCCTCACCAAATACGTGAAATGTGTTGCTTGTCTAACAATAATATTAGTGCTTCTTGAATTTGAATGGTGAGCTTTAAAGGAACGAGCAAGAAAGGTGACCCAGATAGGAAAGAAAGCTTTCATGCTCTGGATTCACTGCGGTAAGCTTTTCACGCGCAGTGGGTGCTGCACTCATCTACTATGCAGATTTTTCAGCTTGGCTTAAAGCCGAAAAAGCTCTTCGCAGTGAGCAGCTGATTTCGTTTCTCTTGTGAGCCAATGGTGAACGGATACTTCAGAAAGGACGCTGGCTGAGTCACCTTTTGCAGATAAGCTGAAATATTAATAGCATCTCCGCCGGGCTCGGAGCAGCAACCAGCCTCACTCACAACGCCCGCCCGCAGCACGGCCGTAAGGGCGGCACTGGCCCCGACCAGGGGCTTGCGGGACCATGCACGGGGGCGTATGGTGCCGGGGCGCCGAGGGACCTCACTGCGGTGAGTACCTGCGGCCCTACACCCCAGAGCCTCCCCAGACGGGCGCCAACGCGGGGGCGAGGGCCCGGTGATTACCCAGGGCAAAGAGCGCCATCGCGACTCAGTCAACGTCCCGAACGACCCCCAGCTCTCCCCGACAGCCTAGGGTCGCCCGCAAGGGTGGTGGAGTGGGACTTCCGGAGCGAGGCAAAGGCTGAAGAGGGTTTCCCGAGGAAAGGAAATCGCCAACGGGACTTCCGGTAGCAGGGACAAGGACGAAGCTAGGCGGGACTTCCTGCGGACAGGAAGTAAGGCAAGGTCGGCGGGATTTCCGGCGTCATGGGCGGGGCTTCAGGCTCCCCCGCCCCACACAACCCGGGGAGCGAGGCCGGGACTTCCGACGGCGCCGGAAGTGCGGCTAGTCTGGCTGCCGGGTCGTAGGGACTCCTTAGGACTGAGTCAGTGTGCTGCATCTCCGCGTTGGTCCTGGGCTTTGTGTGGCTGGAAGAGACGGGTAGCAGCGCACGGCTGGGCAGGCAACAGGCGGCGGGTTCGGCGGCGGCGTGATTGGTGAGTGCCCGGGCCGCCATCTTCCTTCCGGGACGAACTTCCCCGGTGAAGGCGTCCGCGGCTTCCCCTGGGTTGCTCTGGGGGGTCGGGTCGCCTCCCCGTTTCCGGAGGCATTTGTCGGACTTCGCTGTCCCAATCCATCCCCGTGCGTTCCCCCACTCCATGCATCTTTACCCGCGCCCCTAACCTCGCGGTAGTTGATGTTCGGCGAGGGTGCATTGAGCTTCGTAGTCGGGGCGGTGCGGCCGTAAGTTAGTGTTTCCCTGCGGGGAGACCACGCCCCTTACTTCCCGCTTGACGCGGGCTGGTGAGTAGAGCCTGGGGAGCGGGCTACTTCCCAGCGCCCCTCGGCCCGGCTCGTGAAAGCTGCGCCGGCGTGGGGAGCTAACTGTCAGTAATTTAGGTTTAATCCGGCGCCCTTTAAATCCAATGTGCTGGTCTGTACGTTTGACCCCAGAATTACCTACCTGCAAAAAACCAAATTCTACAGGTAGTCGCGTGCTCCTGGTGTGGGTCCTGGCCGGTTCCTGGGTATTTTGTGCATGCTCCCGTCGCTGTCTCGGGCACCTCCAGATCAAAGGCTGGTCAGCCAACCACTTGTGAAGTGTCTGACAGAGGTGGATTAACGTAGTGACCGTCAACCCTCGTTTCTGTTAGCACTGCCCAAGGAGACAGGAAGACAGTGGACCTTGGTCACATTCAGTTAACAGAACAGCGGTGGCGCCTCGGGCAAGCAACTTCCTCAGTCTCCTCTCCATTCCTAGACTCGTTTTATTATTAAACTGCCTTCTTGCAAATTACTTAACACAGGACATTTTTTGTTTAGTATGCTTGCTTCCTCTTTGCTCAGTATCTTAAGAGTACTTTTTTTCTGGATAGTGTTGTTAGACTTTTCACTTAACTTTGCACTTACTTTGAACTAACCCTAAAGTCCTACCCCCTAACCCAAGGTGATATCAAGAGCTCACTGAATATTACGTCTTGTTTTTTCTAGGACAGTATTTTACGTTTTTAAAACTTCATCTTAGATTTTGCTGTCATTAAAAGCATATTATGAATTGGGAGAGAAACATTGATTGGTTGCCTCCCATGTGCATCTGGACTACTGTATGGGTGGAGGAGTAACGCTCTTACCAACTGAGCTACATCAGCCAGGTTGAGCTTATATATGTGTGTGTGTGTGTGTGTGTGTGTGTGTATATATATATATGTATGTATATATGATTTATTTATTTTTAGAGAGAGGGGAAAGGAGGGAGAAAGAGAGAAGTGTGTGTGATTGTCTTTGGAATGCTGCAAACTGAGGATCCAGCCCACAACCTAGGCATGTGCCCTCACCAGGAATCGAACCAACAACCCCTTGGTTCTCAGGCCAATGCTCAATCCACTGAGCCACACCAGCCAGGGCATTATTTTTAAAAAAACTACTATTGAGATCTTTAAAAATTCTTGGTGGTTATTTTCCTTTTAAGTGATGTCCCTTAGTTCACTGTCATTCACAAATTTGATGCCTTGGGTGTGTCCTATGCCTTGACCAGATCACTAACAAAACATTTTAAGCAGGTAAGACTGCTGACAGATTTCTGAGGTTGCCTCTCTGCAGACACTACTCAGCGGTTGAATTTGTTTCTGTCTGCTGGGAATTTACCTAATGGCTTTCATTATAAAATACTATGAAAAATGTCATTGAACTGTTTATGGATATTAAGTCAAATTTTATATATTTAAATGTCACATGAAAATTATGTTCTTTAAACCATTTTTTGTATGTGATACACATTCATGAAATTAAGTGTTTTTGTCATGCTAAAAAAGTTTAACAATCCCATTGGTATGAAATTATGAGCATTGTTTTGTCTGTAGGGGGAAACATGCATGTGGCAGCAGATACTAAGGATAAATGAGTTAGGCAGGAGAGTGTATGTTAAATCCATTTATTTGGGTAGGAGTGTTGAACTTTTGGAGGAAACCATCCTTTATTGAAAGTAAATGTTTTAAGAAAAACCATTAGGACTTTATTCACAGACCTGTTCAATGTGGTGATCTTGTGCAATTTGTATGTTACCATTTTAAAAAATGACTAAAATACTGTTCAATAGGGGTTGTATGAATTATTGCACAATATAGGATTGTTATATTCAAGTTTGTTGAATTTGATATCACTACAATGTTTTTTGTACAAAATTAACCAGTTTTAGATTCCACCTTTGGGAATTTTTCTTTATGCCTTTATTTCAACCATCTCTAATTTCTTTCTCTTTTTTCTTTCCTCTCCTCTCCCCTCCCCTCTTCCCTCCTTTCCTTCCTTTCTTCCCTCCCTCCTTCCCATATCCTCACTTGGGGATATGCTCACTGATTAGAGAGAGAGGAAGGAGAGAGATTGATTAGTTGCTTCCCAGTCAGGGATAGAACCTGCATCCAGGAACTGAACCTGCAACCCCATGGTGCATGCATGGGATGATGTTCCAGCCAACTGAGCCATCTGGCCAGGGCCAACCATCTCTTAATTTCTATAGCTCCAGTTTTTCAGATTTAAATTTTATCAGAAGATTTATTCTGTCATGTTTCAATCAGAAGTAATGGTTCCATGTGCCATTTAAGGGACTGTCAGTTTGATTTTGTATTGCCTATTTCACCAGTTAATATTCATTATAAGCTTCTTGAAAGAAAGTAATATGGGCAAGCATTGGATCTAGAGGCATGATGGGGTCAAAATGCTCATCTGCTTTAAATGTAGACCTCTGCCAGATTGATAAATAAAGCCCAGTCCTCCTCTCTAGACCTGTATCTCTCCTGTCTCCTTGTTATTTTAGATGTTCAATGGCATTGCAAACATAATACATTCAGTATTGAGTTCTTGATTTCTTCTTCAAATCTGATTCTTGATCTCAGTGGCCAGGCCTCTGTTTCATCTACTTCTTTCCTCAGAAATGAGGGCTGTGCTTTTTAATCTTTCTCTTCCTCCTCAAGCCCCTGTATCTGATCATTTCCCTTTAATCTTAACTGTCATCATTTATTGCGTACCCTGCTTCAGTAACTTCCTGACTAGCTTCCCCATTTCTAGTCACCTGTTACTTCCATTTATTTTCACACAACAGCCAGACTGATTTTTAATGCAAATTTAGTGTCACTTACCTGCTTAAAACATTTTAGTGACTTCCCTTTTATTTTAGGATAAAATCTAAATGTCAAAAAGTAGAATTAAGCTTGCCCATTTAGCTTATCTTGCACCATTTTCTCCATTGTTTACTTACTGTATTGTAGCCACAGTACTTATTTTTAGTATAAAACAGCTTCATTCCTAGTTCAGAGCATTTGCACACACTGTTCTTGCCCCTCTCCATTTTCCACATCGTTAACTCTTACTGATTCTTCAGTCTGTATTTATTTATCCCTGCCCTCAGCTCTCCCCTCTTCAGTCTCAATTTAAATAATAGTTTTTCACAGTGAGCTTCCCAACTGTACCTAGTATTTGGTCTGATGATATAGGGGAGGAAGTATTCACTGAGTGAGAAAACCACCAATAAGATCCAAGTACAAATGTGGGAAGGATCATGAAGTGCCAGGACTAGCCATAGTAAAGGGAAGCCTTTCTGAGGAGGTAACATTTAAGCTGAGGCTTTATGATGAAAAAAGCCCATCTTTAGAACAGTTGGCAGGGGGAGGGGTTAAAGTTTGTATGACCATAAAACTCATGTTCTTAACCATTGTGTTCTATGGATTTCATTCTGAGGTGGGGGGTGTTTACCTTAATTGAATTATTTATATCCATATATAGCATTAAATATTTGAAGTGACTAAACTGTACTTCTGTTCACTGATATTTCTTAGGAATGCAGAATGTTATTAAGTGTAGAGCCAAAATTCATAAGTGAAATAATGTGTGATGGATTAAAGATTGTTACAAATTCTTTTTCATTCTCCTCTTATTCAGAAATTAAGTCTGTTTGCCCTCCTCTTGAATCTGGGTTGTGGTGTTGTGACTTGCTTGACAAACAGGATATCCAAAAAGTGAGAGAACCGGAAGATTAAAAAAAAAAGTTTTAGAGATACAAAATTAAAAGTATCTTACTCCTATTTTTTTAAAAAGATTTTATTTATTTTTATTATTTCTAGAGAGAGGGGAAGAAGGGAGAGAGGCAGAGAGGGAGAGAGACATCAGTGTATGGTTGCCTTTCACCTGCCTCCAGCTACAGAGCTGGCTGGAGACCTGGCTTGCAACCTGGTTATGTGCCCTGACTGGGGAATCAAACCAGTGACCTTTGGGTTTGTAGTCTTATTCCTAATTTTAAGTGTCTTATTTTTAATTTAATTTTTTTTTATTTTAAAGATTTTATTTATGATTTTTAGAGAGGGGGGTAGGGAGAGAAGCAGAGAGGGAGAGAGACATCAGTGTATGGTTGCCTTTCACCTGCCTCCAGCTGCAGATCTGGCTGGAGACCAGGCTTGCAAACTGGTTATGTGCCCTGGCTGGGGAATCAGACCAGTGACCTTTGGATTCGTCGGCCAGCGCCTTATCCACTGTGCCACCAGCCAGGGCAAGTGTCTTATTTTTAGATTGGAGTTTCATTTTGTCTCCATAATAATACAGAAAATTAATAAGTTAATAAATTAAAAAAATTAAACCTACACATGCAGAATTGATTGATTTGAATGTCTTCCTGTGTTGTAAAGTGAGACCTTGTTTCTATTTTAAAGGGCCTACACTTAGAATGTGAGACATAAAAGGTGATCTGGCTTTGTACTTATGGAAAGATGGAGCAGGTGTACTTTTCCTGTTCCTCTTCCTAAGTACAGCTAAAAACACTAGTCATTAATGTATAAAACAAATAGAAGACTGGAAGTTGGAGAGAAGAAAGTAGACGGGGTATATTGGGACCTGAGATATGACATGGCAGAGTTCCTTGGGATTTTTTTTTTTTTTTTGTCTCATACATCCCAGACTGAGATGGGAGAAGGCAGCAAAACAGCAACACCAAAAGGCTCAGGCAAAAAGCCCCAAGAAAAAGTCTGCTCTTTAGCCAAAAGACCAGGAAAGGGAACCCACCAGACAGAACACTTTCAGGAAACACTACAGCCACCACCCTCACCCTTCCTGTCAAAGGCTGGATGGGGAAACTAGACTTTCACCCTTGACAGCTGTACTGAAGTGACACTGCCGGGTGTTGTTAGAGAAGGCCAGATGAGGGGCTGGAAGTTTCACCTCTGCAGGGTGGTAACAAAGCATGCACATCCTTTTTCCTGGGGTGGCATCAGAGGAAACCTGGTAGAGTATGGAATTTCACCACATTTGGTGCTAATGAGGCTACAATAACTGAGGAACCCCCCTGGTCCAGCTAGGATGGTATGAGCAGAGGCCCAGGAAGAAGCTGAACTCCTATCCCACCTAGGGTCAATGGAGGCTGAGTGGGGAGCCCCAACTTCCATCCACCTTCCATATCTACCTGGGAGAACAAGGAAGTGCCCATCTTTGCCTGCTGGTGCAGTCTCAGCAGAGCTGTGCTGTAATAGAAGACTAAATCTGAAGTCTGATAGCATAATTCCCAAAATGTTGAGGTTTTAACTGAAAAAAAAATCATGTCACATGAAGAACCAGGAAAATCTAAACTTGAGAATAAGTCAGCAACACAGAAATGACAGATAGTAGAATTATTTGACAAGGATTTTAAAGCAACCATCATAAAAATATGTTAATGATTAATTACACTTGAAACTAATGAAAAATAGGTAATCTCAGGAAGAAAATGTGGGATACAAAGAAGAAACAAATGGAAATTTCAGAACTGAAAAATAAATAAATTAGTGGATTGCTCAATAACAGTAAAGAATCAGTGAAACTGAAGACAAAAAATAGGAATTACCCAATCTGAACAACAGAGAGAAAACTGGAAACATACACACACACACACACACACACACACACACACAACCCAAACTCTAAAAACAACAGAACCTCAGAGACCTGGGGAACTTTAACAGAAAGACCTGTCATTCTTGTCTTCAGAATCCCAGAAAGAGAAGAGAAAGAAAATGGGGCTCAAAATATATTTGAAGAGGTGCTAGCTGAATATTTCCTAAATTTGGCAAGCCATGAATGTACAGTTTTAAAAAGGTCACTGAAACCCAGATAGCATAACCACAAAATAATTCATGCTAAAATCCATCATAGTCAAACTTTTGAAAACTAACGATAAAAAAGTATCACGAGAAAAATGTCAGATTACTTATAGTAGAAAAAATTTCAATTACAGTGGATTTCTCATCAGAAACTATGAATGGCAGAAGGAAGTAGCACATTGTTCAAGTGCTGAAGGAAAAGAACTGTCAACTTAGAATAAAATATCAAGGGAAGACTTTTCACATGATTTGTTCCTACCCTAAAATAATAGGTAGGAGATGTTTTCTAAACAGAAAAGTGACATAGGGAGTGTGGGAATACCAGGAAGGAAGAACTAACAATGGAAAGAGCAAACATACTGGTAAATTCAGTCCATAGCCCTTTACATTGTGTTTGAAGGTTGAAATGTAACTAATGTGGTTCTGTTTGTAATGTAGAGCAGATATATAAGATGATTATGTTAGAAATGGGAGGTTGGGACAGAGGGACAAGAGGAATTAAGTTTCTAAATTTTACCATGAACTGATAAAATGTGGGTAATCAGTACACTGTGATACACTGTGAAAATGCCATACCTAGAATAATTGCTAGAAAAATTTATGAGATACGTTTGAACTAATACTATAGATAAATAAAACAGAAATTAAAAAAGTATGTTCAAATCCTTGGCTGGTGTGGCTCAGGGGATTGAGACTGGCCTGCGAACCCAAGTGGTGCCGGTTCGATTCCCAGCCAGGGCACAAAACCAGGTTGCAAGCCAGGTCTCTAGCCAGGTCCCCCAGCTGGAGACGGGTGAAAAGTGACCGTACATTGATGTTTCTCTCCCTTTCTCCATCCCTCCCTTCCCCTTCTCTCTAAAAATAATGAACAAAATCTTTAAAAAATATATGTTCAGGTAAACACAAGAGGGTAGGAAAATAAAATGAGAGAACACACAATGAATTGTGCACTGTGCTCATGGGGTTTATTCAGTGGAAAAACTGATATTGCATATCATGTTATATTATGTGGGATTGGTGTAATTGACTTGTTAGCAGGCTAAAAAGGAAAAGCCACATGACCATGTTAAGAAAAAAAAGATAAAATTCAACATTCATTTCTGAAATGCTCAGAAAACAACAATAGAGGGGAACTTTCTCAACTTGGTAAAAATATTTACAAAATACAGGTAGCTAGCATCATACTTAATTGTGAAAGACTGAATATTTCCTTAAAAGATTTTATTTTCAAAGAGAGAGGAAGAGAGGGAGAGAGGGAGAGAAACTTTGATGTGTGAGAGGACCATTGATAGAAGTTGCTTTTTGCATGCCCCCAGCCAGGGACCTGGCCTGCAACCCAGGCATGTGCCCTGACTGGGAATTGAATTTACAACCTTTCACTTTGTCAGACTGCGCCATGCAGGTCAGGGCTAGGACTGAATATTTTTACTTTGAGATCAGAACAAAGCCAGGTTGTTCGGTGTCCCTAGTTTAATTTAACATAGTACTGGAGCCCGGGCTGGTGGCATAGTAGATAAGGCACCAGCTTGCGAACCCAAATGTCGCTGGTTCGATTCCCACCCAGGGCACATAACCAGGTTTCATGTCAGGTCTCCAGCCAGGTCCGTGGCTGGAGGCAGGTGAAAGGCAACCATACATTGATGTCTTTCTCCCTTTCTACCTCTCTTCCCTTCTCCTTTCTTTAAAAATAAAAATCTTTAAAAACAAAACAAAGCAAAACACCCCATAGTACTGAAATTTCTAGCCAGATCAGTTGAATAAAAGGAAATAAAGGCATACAGACTAGAAAGGAAGAAATAAAATGGCTTTTAGATGTCATAATTGTTTACACGTAATCTACAAGAATATGAAGCCTAGAACAAATGAATTCAACAGGATTGTAGGGTATAAACTCAATACATAGAAGTCAATTATGTATTTTAAAAGATATAAAAATATATCTTTAAAAAATTAATAAAAGGGAGAAATTGCCTATATGTTCTGTGACATAGATGAGCCTTGAAAACATGCTGAGTAAAAACCAGTCACAATAGACCAGGCTCTAAATTATATGAATCCATTTATACGAAATGGCCAGTACAGGAAAATTTGAAAGTAGAGAAAGTAATTTAGTGGTTGCCTAAAGTTGGTGGTGGGAGTGACTTACATGGTATCTGAATTATATCTCTGTAATGTTACTTTAAAATCAAAGGTGCATTTTCCCTATACCCCAATGGTGTCATGCTTGGGCATTCACCCAAAACAAATGGAAACCATGGTTCACAAAAATCCCAATTATTACTGTTCAGTGTGCTTTGCTAATAGTAGTAAAAATTTGGAAAGAACCTTTTTTTTTTTTTCCAATATGTGAATGGTTAAATTGTAGTTCATCCATATTGTGGAATACTGTCCAGGATCAGAAGGAAGTAATTATTGGTGTGTGTAACATCTTGGATGTATCTCAAGGGTATTAAGCTCAAATCTCAAAAGGGCACACACTCTGTGCTCTCATTTATATAACCTTCTCAAGTGATAGAAGTTGGGAGAAGGGTGGGTTGTAGAGGAGAGCTCAAGAAAAGGTGTAATACTTGCAGTCATTCTAATGAAGTGAAGTGGGGAATGGAGAAGATCAAAAGATAGTGTTAGTAGCTGAAGAAGGTATATACATAAGTGTATTACTTAAAAGTACATGAAGTACCATACATAGATGTATTAAGAGAAGGGAAGGAACATTAAGAGTAAAAAATGAGCAAAATGTAAGTCTTCAGTTAAGAAGGAAATGTCATGTGAATGCTACTTAAAATTATATTAACTAACAGTGATATGGTTATGTTATATTGGGAGGAAGAACTCATAGTAGCAAGAAATGAATAGATGATATCCAAAATGGGGAAATGAAAAACAGGTCTCATGTCACCTCTGACATATGGGAGTACTTGGAACATGGTTGGTTCCACTTGAGGCATGCAGTGAATATGAAATACACATTGAAGTTTGAAGCATGCAAATGAAATACCCCAGTAGTATTTTTTGCATTGATGGAAATTACTATTTTAGAAATACTGGGTTAAATCACTGTGAAAGTAATTTTACCTGTTTTTATTTTTTAAAAATGCGGCTAACAGAAAATTTGCAGTTACATGTATAGCTTGCGTTGTATTTCTCTAGGACAATGATTTTCAACCATTTTCATCTCACGGCACACATAAATTCCTAAAATTCTGCAGCATACCAAAAAATATATTTCCTGCTAATCTGACAAAAATAGGTGTAATTTTGATGTATTTATGCTGGATGGCTATTGTTGAGGTGGCTGTTGTCATTTCTTTAATTTGATGGTCTAAAGGAAAAGAGGTCAGTGCCCCTGACTAATAAGTCAGATATTGCATGTTTTAAGAATCCTTGTGGCATACTGGTTGAAAATTGCTGCTCTCTAGTCTTGTAGTCCAGGACATGCAGTTAGAGTTGGTTTCCCTGGGGAGTAGGCTGAGCCTGGGGAAAGCTGGTCAAGGGAGAGTTGTTCTGTATTTTAAGCTCTTCATTGCTATTTGATTTTTAAAATATCTAAATGAAATTTGACTTAAAAAAATTACCCCTTTAACAAAGGCGATAGTCTCCTAAAACATTCATTTGTCATATTCTAAATTACATAGTAAATGTTAACTATAGTAAGGAAGTTTGGTGTTAAAAGTAATCATTGTCTTGTCTGCTCCTTTTTCTTCATTTCAGTTTGTTGTAACCAGAAATAAAGTATACTTGCTCTTCTTGCTTTTGTCTAGCATATTGCAGGAGTGACCAGGATATCGCCTTGTGGAAGTAATGCCCACAGAAAGCGGGAGTTGTTCAGCTGCTCGCCAGGCAAAACAGAAACGCAAATCTCATAGCCTTTCTATACGAAGAACTAACAGCTCAGAACAGGAGAGGACGGGTCTGCCGAGAGAAATGTTGGAAGGACAAGTAAGTTAATGCTGAGCAAGTTTGTAATGTTCCAGCAATAACCAAATATACAAGACCTCTAAAGTAGAAAAAAGTGCGGGTTACCAAAAATAAACTCAACTCCCCTTCCTCCAAATGAAACTACTGTCTAATACCTCAGCCTACATAGTGACAGGATTTAATTCCTAGGTTAACGTGTTCACAGTACATAATAATGTGATAGTTTGGATCATCTTTTCTTTGTGCTGTTTTACAATTTAGTATTTATTTTACAGTGCATAGTTTTGGTTTTTTGATAGTCTCAAGAAAAAGAGAATGATTATCATTTTAGTGATCTCTGTGTTCTCTGGGGAGTTTCTGGAATCAGATTATTTCCATAAATTTTCTTGGCTTTATCATGAGTTTGTTGTAGCAAATGTGTATTTACCGTATTATTTGTCTTTCTGATAATTTGAGGTTCCTTTTTCATGAACTAATATTTTATTGATAAAGATAAGTTTTCCTATACTTTTTCTAGTTTATTATGATAAAAATGTGTTAGTTTCTAAAGAATATTGTGAAACCTAAATAAAGGTATATTTGATAGTAAAATAAATTATAGCTATCTCTGTGTTCATAGTAGTATAACATATGCAGAAACATATATATTTACAACTTTTATGATCATTCCTTTACAATTACAACATTTATGTGCCATAACGTTATAGGAAAATAAGGTTGCAATCTGAGAAATTTGCTCATTGAAATATTGGATCATGTTAGGACTGTGTCTGGGATGCTGATGTCTGGGTATCTAGGATGTAGCTTCTTGGAGGGCAGCAGTGCACATTCAGAACCTAGTGCTGTTGCTGACATGCAGGAAATATTCAGTTAGGACTCTGTTAATATGTATTGAATGGATGAATAAATGAGCAAATACCTGGTTCTCCCTTCAAAAATAAATTACACTTTAACTTAGTACTGGAAATAAAACCTTAGACTATAAGGAGCCTTCAAAATGGCTTTGATATTCTTAGTATGTTTATGAGCTTTGGTGAGACTTGGGGGACTTAACAGAACTTTTCCCCACAGTTCTGGAGGCAGGAAGTTGGAGATCAAGGTGTAGGCAGGGCTGGTTTCTCCTGAGTCCTCTTTCCTTTCAGATATTTGTTCCCTGCTTGTGTTTTCACATGATCGTCCTCTGTGTGTATTTGTGTCCTAATCTCTTCTGATAAGGGCACCAGTTAGGTTGGATTAGGGCTCCTCCAATGATTCCATTTTACCTTAATCACTGTACCTTCGAATACAGTCACATTCTGATGTGATTCCCCCACATATGGGTTTGGGGGAATGCAGTGCATAACACTTAGGAAAGTGAATGTTGGAACCAGAGCCATGAAGTGAACCTTCTGTGATGGAATGTTCTAGATCTGTGCTATCAGATATGGGAGCCACAAGCCTCATGTGTCTTGTATGACCCTGAGGGATTTAAACAATTTTAATTAACTTAGATTTAAATAGTCAGATGTGGCTACTGACTACTATGTTGGACAGAGTAGGTAAATAGTCTTTTTTTTTTAAAGATTTTATTTTATTATTTTTAGAGAGAGGGGAAGGGAGGGGGACAGAGAGGGAGAGAGACATCAACGTATGGTTGCCTTTCACCAGCCCCCAGCTATGGACCTGGCTGGAGACCTGGCTTGCAACCTGTAAGTAAATAGTCTTAAGATAAGTTTTTTAATTTAAAAAAAAAAAAAAAAAAGTTTGTTTTTTATTTATTTTTATCCTCACCTTGAGGCCTTTTTTCTTTCTTCTTTTTTTTAAATTTCATTGCTTTTTTAGAGAGAGGAAGGGGAGAAATAGAGAAATGTCAGTGTGCAAGAGAAATATTGATTGGTTGTCTCTTATATATGTGCCTAGACTGGGATTGTTTGTATCTGGACCAGGGATTGAATCTGCAGCCTAGGCATGTGCTGTATCTGGGAACGAACCGATAATAATTCAACCAATTAAGCCACACTTTCCAGAGCATATGTTTGTTTTTTTTTTAAAGTTGTTAGATTTGCTTACACTTTTAGCAGTGAAAATTTTACAACCGTTGCTAGTACCTCCTGTCATGAACCCCCATGTGAGGTACATACATTCTTCTCTTGGCTTTCTGAGTGCCCCCTTCCATTGTGATGTAGCACAAGTAGGGTAATTGCATCTCAGGGTAACACTTTATGAAGGCTTCAGAGTTTTCTGAGCTGCACAGCCCAGCACTGTTCTTCAGCCTTCATTGTGGTGTCCCCAGCGTTCTTGGAAGGTGCCTACCTGTTGATGAGTACAGTGTATTGGATGGCTGGTGTGTGGTGCTTTGCCTGGTTCAGCGGTGGGAAGATGGTAGTGATGATGTGGGGTGCAAGCAGTTGGCATGGTGGGTATAAAGAAGGTGCCTGAGGTTTAGTACAGGTGGCCGATTACCAGTGGGTTTGAGTTGAACAGTAGGTCATCACTAGACATGAGGTTAAAGTCATGTTCTTTGAGTTGGTTAGCAGTAGTGAAGATTTGCGTAAAGGAACTGTAAGAAGTTACCTCATAGATTCCTGAATTGGAAGTAGTGTAGAAAGCAGTGCTTAGTGCTGGGATGGGAGATCCGTAGCTGCAGAGGACTGCTGAATCTGTACGCATGGAGCATTGGTGGTCCTGTCCCAGGTTCATGCTGCTGTGGTAAAATGCAAATCCCTTTATGAGCTTCACTGAATCAGTAGCTTTTCTGTTACAAGTTTTCTCAAGTGATACTAGAAGTTCATCTCCTCAATTCAGGGTCAGTGAAGTCAAATGGCAATAAGAGGAGTCCTGTCAGGGGCCCTCACTCAGCCTCTCTTGCCTTCTAGTGGAGAAGTTCTCATTTCACTGTACGTTGTTTCTTGATTGTCTTTATTTTATCAAGTGACATTAATGGTGGCATTTTAGTTTTGTCATTACAATTACATTTTATATTAAGAGGCATTTACTGTTTAAGTAAACTTAACATTTCCACGATTGAATAGGATCTTAAACAGTATGGGTGTAGGTGAGTTGAAATTGATGAACGTGAGGAGATTTGAAGCCTTGACAATCAGAAAAGCTTCCAACAAGACACTTATGAGGAGGACTAACTGTATATGGGATTTGGGAAGACATGGCATGGAGAGGGAAGAGACTATGCAAACACCATAAGGTGGGACAGACAGCATGTTAAACATTAATTGTGATGGTTTAGTTTATTTTTAGTTGTTGCTTTAAGGTTTTCTTTTTTCTTTTTCTTTTTTTAGATTTTATTTATTATTTTTAGAAAGAGGGGAAAAGAGAGAGGCAGAGAGGGAGAGAGACATCAATGTATGGTTGCTTTTCACCTGCCTCCAGCCACAGACCTGACTGGAGACCTGGTTTGCAACCTTGCTATGTGCCCTGGCTGATTTGTTCACATTTTTTATTGGTATTTTAGATGGGGATTCAGAGAGGCTGCATGAACCAATTTGACCAGATTCAGTTTGTAAACAAGTGACCTCACATATATTTTTAAGTAGCTTATAAAATTTACTTGAGCATTCTGCAATTACTTCAAAACATAACTGCTAAAATGCTTATATCATTAGAGATCATTCTGTCTAAAATTCTTGTTTTCTTAAGAAATTAATCTCAGAAGGAATTTAATAAACATTTTATCTTTTTATTTGTAATTCATTAGACATCAAAAAGTGTGTGCTGCATATAAATTTAAAAAATCACTTAGAGAATTTCACTGACAACAGTTAAGCATTAAAAGATTATTTTAGGAATATTGCAACATTTGTTAAGTTTTGAAAATATTCTTAAGTGCTAGGGTGGGGTCACCCAAAAAATACTATACTCTATAGACCATGTCTTCAGGAGATTAGAGCAGAATGTGAACTGTGTCAGTCTCCCTGTTATTAGCACTGTCTGAAAGGTAATTGTTTGTCAACACAGTTGGTGCGTAGGGCACTGCTTACATATTTTTCCATACCAAAAAATTCAGGTGAGATGTTGCTCCTTCTCACTGACTTCTCATGAGATTTAGATGGCACTGAGGTGTGCCATCTGAGCACATGCTGTGGCACACAGGCACCAGGAGCTTACTGGGACTTACATGGTAATGATTTCACTTATCTGATACCTATTTTGCTTTTACAGGTGGAATTTTTTTTTCTTTTTTCTGTCTTCATGATAATCTTTTTAAGTATTACATTCATTAATAGGAAATATTTTGCTTGAAGCACAGTGGATATGAGGACTCTGAGGCACATTTTCTGTTAGTATATAAGAAAATTAATTTATACATGCTAGAGCTTAAAAGCTATTTATAATATAATTTTAATTATGAGAACTGCTTGCTTTATCAATTTGGAAGCTTTTAAGTAAAGTACACTTATTGCATCCCTTATAAAAAGAAAAATTAGGTGGTTCTGAAGAAGTGCTTACTCTTAAATTCCATATTATCCTAGGTAACCACTGTACAATTTGATTTTAATTTTATCTAGAAATTTGAAACTATAAAGTTTTAAAAGTATTTTATATATAAAGTAAAACATATATAGATATAAGGTGAGCTTAAGATAAAAGATAATTGGCCCTGGCTGATGTGGCTCAGTGGCTAGGTCCCAGCCTTCGAACCCAAAGGTTGATGATTCGATTCCCAGCCAGGGCACATAATCAGGTTGCAAGCCAGGTTTCCAGCCAACTTCTTGGCTGGAGGCAGGTGAAAGGCAGCCATACGTAACATTGATGCTTCTCTCCCTTTTTTCCTCCCTCCCTGCCCTCCTCTCTGAAAATGATAAAATCTTTAAAAAAAAAAAAAAGAGATAATTGACTTAAAAAAAAATTCTTACCTAAGGACATGCTTATTATTTTTTTAAAGAGAGGGGCAAGGGAGAGAGAGAGGGAGAGAAACGTCAATTCAAGAGAAAATATCCATCTGTCTCTTGTACATGCCCTGATTGGGGACTGAACTTGTGACATTTCAGTTTTGTAGGATAACACTAACCAACTGAGCCACATTGGCCAGGGCAAGAAAATTCACTTTGAAACAGCATGTTGGTACTTGGTATCATAGTGTCTCATTCATTCATGCTTTTTAAACAAAATTTTCCTTTCCTGTAGGATTCTAAACTGCCTTCCGCAGTTCGCAGTACACTTTTGGAACTGTTTGGTCAAATAGAAAGAGAATTTGAAAACCTTTATATTGAAAACTTAGAATGTGAGTATCTCCTGTCTTAATATACTTTACAACTTTTCACTTAAAAATCTTTGAGACTTATATTTGTAGGCAGACATTCACCACTGTGTTTTTTCTTTTTAATTTAATTTTGTGTTGTTGTATTACATCTGTCCCCTTTTTGCTCCCCTCTGTCCATTTTGTTTTTTCTTTTTTTAAAATGTATTTTATTACGTTGTTACAGTTGTTCCAATATTCCTCCATTTCCTCCTCCACCTAGCATCCCCTGCTCCCTTGGCAATGCCTTCCCCCCCTTAGTTCATGTCCATGGGTCACACATATAAGTTCTTTGGCTACTCCATTTCCTGTATTGTTCTTAACATCCCCCTGCCTATTCTGTACCCACCAATTTGTACTTAAATCCCTGTACCTATATCCCCATTTCCCCCTTCCCTCTCCCAGTTGATAATTCTCCAGCTGGCATCCATATTTGTGATTAGTAATTCTGTTCTGCTTGTTTGCTTAGTTTGTTTTTTAGATTCAATTGCTGATAATTGTGAATTTATTACCATTTTAATGTTCATAGGTTTTTTTTCCCCTTAAATAACTCCCTTTAACATTTCATATAATAATGGCTTGGTGATAATGAACTCCTTTAGCTTTTCCTTGTCTGGGAAGCATGTTATCTGCCCTTCAATTCTAAATGATAGCTTTGCTGGACAGAGTAATCTTGGTTGTAGGTCCCTGCTTTTCATCACTTTAAATACTTCTTGCCAGGTCCTTCTTTTTTAAAGATTTTATTTACTATTTTTAGAGAGGGGGGAAAGGAGGGAGGCAGAGAGAGAGAGAGAAACATCAATGTATGGTTGCCTTTCACCTGCCTCCAGCTACAGACCTGGCTGGAGACCTGGATTGCAACCTGGTTATGTGCCCTTGCTGAGAATTGAACCAGCAACCTTTGGGTTTGCAGGCTGGCACCTTATCCACTGAGCCATCACCCAGGGGCCAACCCCTTCTTGCCTGCAAAGTTTCTTCTGAGAAGTTAGCTGATAGTCTTATTGGAACCCCTTTGTAGGTAACTCTTTTTTTTCTCTTGCTGCTTTAAGATTCTCCCTTTACCTTTAACCTTCGGCATTTTAATTACAGTGTGTCTTAGTGAGTTCCTCTTTGGGTCTAGCTTGTTTGTGACTCTCTGAGCTTACTGGACTTGTATGTCTATTTCCTTCACCAAATTTGGGGAGTTTTTCTTTATTATTTTTTCATTTCAGTTTTCAATTTCTTGCTCTTCCTCTTCTTCTGGCATCCCTATGGTTCAGATGTTGACATGTTTAAAATTGTCTTAGAGGTTCCTAAGTCTTGTTTTTTTCAAATCTTGTTTATTCATTCTGTACGGTTGACTATCTCATATCTTTCTTATGTTCCAAATTGTAGATTTGATCTCCATTTTCCTTCCCTTCACCATTGGCTTTGTGTGGATTTTCCTTAGTTTCACTTGGCCTAGCCTTCACTTCTTCCCTTCTACGTTTGCTGTACTCAAGCATGTGTATCAAGACTATAAGTGTTGTTATCACCAGTGTTTTGAACTATGCGTTAGGTTGGGTATCTCCTCTTTGCTTAGTTCTCTCACTGGAACCTTGATCTGTTCCCTCTTTTGGGCCATACTTCTCTGTCTCCTCAACTTGACAGGCTCCTGTGTTTGCCTCTGTGTCTTAGGTAGACTGTTGCGCCTTATATGTTGTAAGGGGCAGAGCCTAACTTATTTGTCAGTGTGGCTCAACCTGTTTGACCATGCTGTGGTGCTTGTACATCGGGAAGGGGTTTGAGAGGGAGCAATGCTGCCAGCCCAGCACTCTCCCTTTTCCACTAAACAAATGGATTCTACTGAGAGATGGACATTTTCTTCTGTCACTCCAGCCCTCACTGGTTTTCACAGTCAGTTGCTAGTGTTGCCACTGGTGGCTGCTGCTGCTGGTGCAGCTGCCACCACCACTGCCACCGCTAGTGCTGCCACAACTCATTCTCTCTCCCCTGGTTTCGCTCCTCTTACCTGTCTGGATGAGTATTTTTTTTTTTTTTTTAAATATTTTATTTTCAGGGAGAGGGAAGGGGATAAAGAGAGGAACAGAAACATCTATGTGTGAGAGAAACATCAGTTGATTGCCTCTTGTATATCCCAAACCAGACATTCCACTGAGCCATACCAGCCAGTGCTGTTCTTTATTTCTTTGTTGGACCTCCCTTCAGTTTGATTTTATGAATCTTTTGAATTATTTTTAATAGTTTCAAGTAGATACATTCCTTCTTAACTGTGGAGAGAGACAAAGCATGTCTGTCTACATCTCCATCTTGGCTGGAAGTCTCTACTCTTTGGCATTTTAATTATGATGTGTCTTGGTGTGGTCTTCTTGTGTTCACCTTCTTTGGGACTCTACTTCATGGACTTGCATGTCTATTTCCTTCACCAAATTAGAGAAGTTTTCTTTCAATACTCTTTCAAATAAGTTTTCAATTTCTTGCTCTTTCTCTTCTTCTGGCACCTCTGTGATTCAGATGTTGGTATGTTTGAAGTTGTCCCACAGTCTTCTTACCCTATTCTAATTTTTTTGATTCTGTTTTTCTTCTTGCTGTTCTGATGGAATGTTTTTTCTTCCTTATGTCCCAAATCATTGATTTGATTCTTGGCTTCATCCACTCCACTGTTGATTCCCTGTAAATTTTTTAATTTCACTCAGTGTAACCTTCATTTCTGCCCTTTTTATGCTGTTGAAGTACCCAGTAAGTTCCTTGAGCATCCTTATAACTAGATAGGTGGGAACACATTACTTGGATTTTAGAAAACTGAACATTCTTGAAGGGCCAGGTCATAGAAGTGTAAACGATATAAATGAACCCACCATCAGTTGTCATACCTTATCTATGTGACCTGTGTATTCTAAGATCACACGTAACCTGCTGCCATTGTACCTGGGAATGGTTGCTGTGTCACAGTTGCATTGCAGCCTTGGTAGGCAGGAATGTGGAAGAATAATTTGGAACAGGTTTTACATTCTACTTAGGACAAATCACTATTTTCTTAAATTACAGGTTACAATAGAAAGATACTATCTGGAAGTTATCCTTTTCACTTTAGTTCATTTTTAGGTTTTATTTGTAATTTGCATAGTTGTTTGATTCATTGCTTATAATACAGTCTTGCTACAGTGTTTTAAAGCACAAGGTACCTATTTCTCCAACATCTGCGTTTTTCAAGTCTGATACTCTGCTACATTGCTCATATTCAGAAGCTCTTTAATGTTAAAAATATAATAATTGGGTAAAACTGCTAAAAATGCAGATGTCTGTAACTATAATGGTAGGAAGAATAAGGGATGGGAAAAAATGTGTTTATGTGCAGGGAATGTGGTTCAAGTCTTTGGATCCTCAAAGTTGGCTATCTTGTCTTTAGTTTTTTAAAGTTGTATTTATCTTAAACATACAAAATAATATTGAATATAAACTGTAATTGAAAAAAAAATTTAAAATATTTAGAAACAGTACCTTCATTTTCTTAAAGCAGCAATTTTCAACCTTTTTCATCTTGTGGCATACATAAATAATTACGGAAAGTCTGCGGTACACCAAAAAATACACTTTTTGTCAGTCTTACAAAAAAAAAATAGGTATAATTTTGATTCATTCACAGTGGGCAGCTATTATTATGTTGGCTGTTGTCATTTTTAAATTTGACAGTCTGAGGGAAAAGAGGTCAGTGCCCCTTACTAGTCAGGTATGAAAATGCTGCCTTAAAAAATCAGGTGGTATACAAAGAAAAAATAACAGTAGCTGCCATTATCCCACCTGTTGACCCATCCCACTCTGCAAGGGAAAACATTTACTACATTTTTTTCTTCTGGTGATTTTTTAAAAATCTAAAATATTTTTAATCCTTATGTTATTTTTCATTGATTTTAGAGAGAGAGGAAGATGGTGGTGGGGGAGAGAATTAAAGGAAAAGGAACATTGATTGATTGCCTCCCATATGCACCTTACCCAAGGATTGAACACACCACCTAGGCACAAGTATGTGCCCTGACCAGGGATCTAATCTATAACCTTTTGGTGTATGGGATGATGTTCCAGCCAACTGAGTAACCTAGCTAGGGCTCTGGTGATCATTTTTATAAACTTAATCTAGTTCTTTTTTTTTTTTTTTTTTTGCTCTGTCAACTTTAGGCCACGTGCTATCATACTTTGCTGTGAGATGTTAGGAAATGACATGCCCTTTACCCCTTACTGCTCCATTATTTGCCAGTTTTTGTATTTTACAGGGTTTATGTTAATAAAATTTTTAACTTTAATTAGGTTTTTCATGCCTTATAAGTTTATTCCAAAAATTGAATACTAATAAACAGTTTTTAGATTATTAATATATTTTCACTCCAGAACTAAGTGGTATAGTTGGATCAGTATTGAAAAGAATGTAATTCTATGTCATTTAAACTTTGCTATTTTGATATTGGGTCTTCTTTGTTAAGTCCAGCTTGAAAATGTACAGAAGGAAAAATTATTCCAACTTTTTATAAAATAAAAATTAGGTACCATGTACTGTATCTGATGTGTGTGTGTGTGTTTGTTTTTAATTAAGTATCAGAGTTGTATGGACCCAAGTATTGTTGAGTTTCCATTGTGATCTAAAGTCTTGTGTTCTATGAATTTGTTTAGTTTGTTCAAGAAAAATTGTAGGATTACAGATGACTAATGCTGGAGGTTCAGTAGCTTCTTCCTGCCTGTGAAATAAGAGTTGAAATTACTCAGACTGGATCTGTGCAGAGCCTTTTGTGCTTGGCCTTTTTTCTAACTGATCTCATTTGTACTTTCATCCATATGCTTGCCTAACTGTATGTCGCCTGAACAGATTTTATCCAGGCCCGGGAGGCAGTTATGGTAGGCGTATAGCCTTAGTGCTGGGTGAACCTGTCGCCAGTCAGGGTCTAGCTGCATGGCTGCAGTAAGTCATGTCCTTGGATGAGTCCCTTTCCCTGGCTGGCCTTTTTTCTCATCAGTGCAGGGTGGATAACAGCGGGATAATAGCATGGGTCCAAAGCACATCCATGTCCATTTCCTCCCCTCAGATTCTCTACTCATTCTCTTCTTTATAGCTGATGCCCTTCTTCTTCATTCTTCTCTTCTGTTCCCATATACCTCTACTTCTGTTCATTTTGCATAACTTTCCATCAGTTTTTAATCTTCTTTATATATAATCTTCTCTTGGAGCTCTAAAGTGCAATGCAACAGTGGTTATTCTTTTTAATTAAAAGAATGTTTTATTTTATGTGTTTTTTCCCCTTAATTTCAGTGTTCTTAGCTAGACTGTAAATGCTGCTTTGAGTTTTGGCCATGGTAGTGTTTTTAAGCATATAGAGTACATTATAAAGGAAAGGAACCATATTGAAATACAAGAGCTCTGCTCGAAGAGAATCCTGATAGTATTTATCATGTCTTGCCTATGTAGGAAAAGCATTGGAGTTTCTGTTTTTGGAATGATGTCTTGAGTTTTTCTGAGAACTTCATAAACTCATCTTACTTATAAGATATTATAAATAAGACATCTTTGTTTAGATAACACCAACATGTAAAATTTTTTATGGGCTCAAGTTTTGGAAGTGGCCAGTATACTTAAACATAAAAAGTACATACTTTACCTTTTTGAAAAATTTTTTTATTTTCAGTGCGTAGAGAAATTGAGACTCTTAATGAGCGTTTAGCTGCGGAAGGACAAGTGATTGATGGGGCAGAGCTGAGTAAGGGCCAACTGAAAACTAAAGGTAAGGGGAGGGATGCTTATGAATGGTGCCCTATAATTACATGGGGAGGGAATTTGGAATTTAATGTGGGACATGGTTCACTTGATTTTTGTGGTCAGCAGTACTTGAATCCATAATTTAGTTGTGGACATAGAGGAAAGAAGGTGCTTAGAACCTTGGGGCTTCTTTTCTGGCCCTGCATTGTCTCCGTGTTTTCATAATCAGGCAGACCTGCTCAATTGCGTTGTTTTCCCATATGAAATGGACAGTCACGTTAATATATGCAGTCTGTCTCCTCTGAAGTTTGTAGCTCCTTGGTCATATGATGGTATTGATTGTCGATTCTCTGTCTTGACAGCCAGTCACAGTACCAGCCAGCTTTCCCAGAAGCTGAAGACCACTTACAAGGCCTCTACCAGCAAGGTATGCAAGGGACTGGCTCGAGGGTCAGCCATGTGGTATGTAAGGTGGGCACATGTGTACTCTTAAGTTGCATTTTTAAAAATTAGAAATGGGTGATAGAAAAAAATAAACAGGTATTTAGGAAAATTTAATTTAATTAAAAAATTTTTTTTAGAAGATTTTATTCATTATCTCCAGAGAGAAGGGTAGAGAGGGAGGAAGAAAAGGAGAGAAACATCAATGTGTAGTTGCTTTTCACCTGCCTCTAGCTGGGGGACCTGGCTGGAGACCTGGTTATGTGCCCTCACTGGGAATTGAACCAGTGGCCTTTGGGTTGGTTCACAGGCCAGCACCTATCCACTGAGCCACAAGTCAGGGCTCAGAAAATTTAATTTTAGAAGGAATATTATTGTTAAATGGGTATAGTATATAGATACCTAGATACTAATGCTTATGCATCATTGGTATGCATAATTATTATGCATCATTAAATATGTCTTTTTTGAGGAAAAACGCATTTTGTATTATTTGGCTTGATACACTGAATTTGGAGAAAGCTAGTAAGTGGGTGAAAATTAAGTTCTGAGCTATAGTTATACTTTAGTTCTCTAATTTTTCCAAGGGAAATATGGACATTTGTTAGTATTTTTTGTTTTCTTTTTTTTTTTTTAAAGATCGTATTTATTTATAGAGAGATGGGAAGCAAGGGAGAAAGAGAAGGAGAGAAACATTTATGTACCAGAGAAACGTTGATTGGTTGCCTCTCTCAGCCCCCAGCCAGGGACCTGCCCCACAATCCAGGTGTGTGCCCTGACCAGGCATTGAATAGGTAACCTTTCAGTCATCAGGCTAAGGCTCAATTTACTGCACTACTCAAGCCAGGGATGCTTTTTCTTAAATTATCTTATTCTGATCTTCCTTAAGTGGCAGGGCTTAATTATTTGGAAACTAATTTATCAATGAGGAAGTACCTTTGTAAGTAACATGCTGAGGTAGTTTTGTGTTCATCTCTTGTTAGAGTATTTTAAATGTACATAATGTAAATTAATTACCTAATCTTAACAAATGTGTATTCCTTTTCTAAACTTGAGGGAAAGTTTAAATTTGTGGTGAGTTTGCTATGAAGGCATATAAATGGTCATTGTTATCTTTCTATTTTTCCAGTTTGTTCTCTGAACTTTAAAGTTATTTCCCATGACATCCAGTCTTCCTGCTGTTTATTTGATAGCCTTCGATAATTCTTAATTAAAAACCTGAGTATTGCTGACATTTTCTTGTGGGTTTTTTTATGACTCTGGAATATAAGTGACCAAAATTTTTAAAAATGTGACATTATTTGAAAATGTGAGAAGTGAAAGTGCTAGCAGAATGTACTCTGATTTGTTCCATGCATGTTCTGGGTAATAGAGCTAGTACAGTATAGCAGGTGGATACTGTGATCTGAGCTTATTCCTCTTCTTGACTTAGTAGGTAGGTAGGTAGCGTGGTTGGTGACATAGAGGAAAACTGAAGTTCATTGAGCAAACCAGGAGAGGTCTGCCCTTCCTGGGTGGCTGGTAGCCATTTCTGATGCCTCTCGGGAGAGAAGCTGGCAGGCATGAGAGTCCGAATGGCCAATCACTGGAAAGAAACTTGTGAAAATGTTCACATGCTGGATTTTGTTAAGGTAGTGTAGACTATACCTCAATTAAAATGATAGGATGACAGGTGTTAAGTAAGTGTTAGTTCGGCTGCTTTTGTGTCATGAATGTGTTTCCTCTTGATTAGTTCATGGGACTTCCTTGTGATTGTGGCTAAGTTAACACTTTTAAGTACAAAGAGCATTAAGTAGTGGTCACCGTGTAACAGACATTAGGAAGCAGTACCTGAAGCTATGTGTTGGTGTGCATGAACTGCCTGTTACCTTTTTCCAAAATTCTACCAGAAATGTGGTTTTCGTGAGTCAGTCCTTTTGTTCCAGCAGGGTCCGTGACACATGTGGCTCTAGTTTTTCATGTCTCATAATCGTACAGTCAGTGTGAGAAATAGCAGACTGTGAGTTGCTAACTTACAGTGGAGGTAGGCTGTACATGTTTTTTAACTCTCTGTTTTCTAATTATTATATTATTAACACATGAAGGGCACCTATGTAGCAAAAGTATATTTCCATGTGGAGGGACAATCTTTCTAGGTTAACTATGATAAGAGCTTTCAGAAAGAAGAAGATGGTGATGATGGGTTTGAGGTTGACCAGTTCCTCTTGTAATTCTGTGTATATATGTTTAAGCTGAGTCAGATGGAACCTGTCTACAGTGCTGATGAAAGTGGGTCTCTTCATGTGTTTGTTCCTGACCTACTGAGTCAGGAATAACTGTGCTCATACCTGAGTTGATGCAACAGTGGGTTGTGTTTCCACTAAGAATGGACTGAGACACCTTTTCAGGGCTTTGCTGAACCAGAGTTTAAAACAGGCATTTAATGCCACCATTTTTTCCCCTTTTTACTCTATCCTACCATTTTAGTCTTCTGATTAATTTACATTGTTCTGGCTTACTTAAAAGCTGGAAAGCCATTCTTGTATCTGAGGACAGTTTAAAAGTCAGACTCTGAAGAATTCTTTGTGTTTAATTAGTATCTTCCTCAGACTTTTCCTTATAAGGAAAGAGTTATTTGCTGTGTGTGTCATACTAGATGGACCTGCACCAGCCTGTGACCTGTGGGGTGCTCAGGTTTGTTCCCATTAAACTCACACCTGGGCTGCTATCACTGCCCTGTGCTGCCTCCTTGTGTGCTGTGGTCATTGAGCACGTGTTCATCGAGCAATTCTGGACAGATCTCATCTGTTCAGAGGGGCCGTCTTTTGGTTTCTCCCCACCTGGGGGTTTTTTTTTTTCCTTTTAATAGCAGGTGTTGGTATCAGTTACTGAAAGCAAAAAGAAAAACAGCAAAAGCCCCCAGTAATGAAAGTAATTAGTGTTAGGAGTTTGGTGTATACCTTCCAGAATTTGGAAATTTTGCCTGATGATTTGGATTTCTGGAAGATAACTTGCAACACATAAATAGGCTTTTCCTCCATTGTAGGGCATGCTTTTTGGAAGTAGGGGCTTCGGAGGGTCTTCTGGGGCTTTAGTAAGCACTTTATTCTTGCTTTTTGATAGCCAGCTGTAGTTTTACTATTGCACTTCTGTTGTGTTCCTTTCATGTTTCAAATATTTTATTTAATGATTTATGCATTTTCAAGGCATTATTTTTTAAATGTAAAAGAATTTGCTCAATAAATTATCTATAGTACTCCTTCTTGTCACAATTTTAGATTGTCTCCAGCTTTAAGGCCACCACGTCAAGGGCTGTGTGCCAGCTCGTGAAGGAATACATCGGCCACAGGGATGGCATCTGGGATGTCAGTGTGGCGAGAACCCAGCCTGTGGTGCTGGGGACAGCATCTGCTGGTGAGTCTGAAGCTCACCCTGCCACTTGTCATGTGTTCTGTGCAACAGCTGGTTCTAATGACTGACCTTTGTGTGTAGGTAGCAGAGTGACCCTGGGAGCAGATATGTGACTGAGCAGTCATTCAGACAGAGCACTCTGTCTTGACTTAGCATTTAATTCAGAAGCGCTATTACGCATTCCAAAGTTTGTGGGTGTGCTGCCATGTTTGTTTCCGTGAGACACAGCCAGCTGTGTTAAGTAATCACTATTAGAGACAGCAGAAGGTGGAATATCATTTAAATATATCGGGCATTTTTTTTTATTGGCTTTCTTGTTATTCATAGCTAACTATACATTTGCATTTCATATTTGTCCCCCTTGTGAGATGTAGCTGAGGAAATGCTAAGTGATATCTGAAGAGAGCTGCTGTCCCAGGAGTTAGTGCAGTGAGGCTTCGGCTGCCCTGAGTTTGCCTGAGGGACGCACAGGGTGGGTGTTACAGAGACCCCTGTCTTTTCACTAAAGAAGGGGTGTTTTGTTTTGAAAGCTCTCTAATTCCCCTTCAGATAAAAATTGCTAAAATTAAAAATAGCATGTATTTGTTGGAAACAACTTTTCCAGCTGTGAAAGTTTACTCACTAGAGTCTGCCTTTTCTCATGGAAATAGACAATGTAAAAGTAAATATAATGATGAAGAAAGTGTTTTCTCTTGTTTAAAACTCTGTTCGTATATGAGCACCCCAGAATTTTTTATGGTAAGTACAACTAATAAAGAAGAATAAAAAGATCCTTTCTGTTGTCTCTGACATCTCATTTGGGTAATAGGCTTTTTTTTTTTTTTTTTTTTTAAAGATTTTATTCATTATTTTCCAGAAAGAAGGGCAGGGAGGGAGGAAGAAGGGAGAGAAGCATCAATGTATGGTTGCCTTTTACATGCCTCCAGCTATGGACCTGGCTGGAGACCTGGCTTGCAGTTTGGTTATGTGCCCTGACTGGGGAATTGAACCAGCGACCTTTGGGTTCTCAGGCTGGTGCCTTATCCACCGAGCCACACAAGCCAGGGCTTGGTATTTATTTTTCAGGTGTTCTATTAAGTCTACTTTTTATCTTTTTGTTTTGCTCTTAAGTGGAAAGATCCAAAGGAATATTTATATTAAAATATCAAGTAATTTGGAACCATACTTGGATGCTTTTGGCATTTGAATATCTCATGATGTTCTGAAAAGTTTTAATATTTCACACACATTAAAAAGTGAACCCAGCATATAAATGACCTTTGTAAGTCTCGAGTGGAGTGTAGTCAGTGTAACAGTGAACCAGGAACTCAGGACCCGTGTTTTCCGCTTGCCCATAAATGACCTCAAACAAGTCACCAGCTTTTCCCATCTTTTTGAAAGTATTTTTCTTGGAGCAGTTGAGGTACAGAGAAGTGTAATCAGAGTTATGGTAATGTAACTTACCATTTTTAGAATATTTACCTTTTTTATTAAAAGGACCATGTAGCCAGCAATGGCTCAGTTCCTCATTTGTTTTACTTTTCAGATCACACAGCTTTGTTGTGGAGCATTGAGACAGGGAGGTGCCTTGTCAAGTACACAGGCCATGTGGGGTCAGGTGAGTGTCATGACATCAATGGGTCTCCAGACGGGAGGTTTCCTGAGTTGGTGTTGGAACAGTGGGGCATTCTCATAGACAGAAGAGTGGGCTTCACAAAGGTAAAGCCCAGCTTCCTAAACAACATCAGATAGTAGTTGTCTTGTGCTTTATTTAATATTGCATAGAAAGACACACATAGGCCATTTTAAAATGGAAATGTAGGGCGTTATCAAAAATTACATATTCACTCTAGTGATTCATTTTCCCATAGTTGGGCCCAAGACAGGCCACTACCTGTCCCAGGCCCTTGCCTGCCCTTAGTGCCATAGTTAACATAAGCAGCACATCCCTGCCCTTTCTGTGTACCCTGTGTATCCAGGTGTTCTGACCAGGTTTTACCCACTCTTATCCTCCACTCCCTTTGTGGGTCCTTCCATCTGGAATGCATCATATCCATTGTTCTGTCAGGCTGTCCTTGGGCTCACTGCCCTTTACCAGCCATCACCACCCCCTGAACCCTTGTAGACAAACTTGTAGGGGGTACTGACCTTTTGCTTCTAGAGTTAGGGGTGACTCCATCTACCAAGTTGTCAAGAAAGTGAGCCTGTCTCCTGCTGGAATGAGGAGAAGACAGGCTCTTGCTGTGGGGCCCCAGATGCTCACATGTGTGGTCATTCTGTGTGGTGCATGTCTCCATGTGGGCCAGTTCATGGTGGTTAGCATGAGCAGATACTTCAAACAGTCCCCAGAGCTTGTGTCCCTACCCTTTGCTTTCGTTCCCCCAGCAGTGCAGGTAGGTTCTGGCTGCTCCATATTCTCTCATCAGGGGTCTTAACTGAAATTGAGAGCATTCATTCTGTTTGTCAGGAGTATGCTGATGGTCTAAGCATCACAGTTCATTGTTTCACCAGCTCCTCCCACAGTTACCTATTGTCTAGTGTTAACAATAAAACAGCACCTTCTAGCATTTTTTAGTTCCATAGAAAAATACAATTCTAATGGCTTAGCTAATAAAATTCTCACTAAAGGAGAAAACTTGTTGATGTCTTTTAAAACTTCCTTATATCTATGTATGGACTTTGTATCTCCTTTCAGGTATGGGTGTGAGGGCTGGCTTCTCTGGGTGACTGGACAGCAGGGTTCTGAGAGCTGGCGAGGAGGACCTGGTCTAGGGCCACTTGGGTGGCAGTGTAGTGTCTCCCACTGCACTCTGTAGATTATCTTTAACTCTTGATGTCATTCCCATGAATAAAAAGAAATGGATTGTTAATATTCTTTTTCTGTGTGCCCTGCACTTCAGCAGTTTGATTGCTGTTACTGAGTATTTTTATTGTATCTTGGTTCTCTGTAATGTTAGATATTTCTTCAGTTTAACTGAATAGGAAGGTCTAACATTGAACTATCACAGTTCTTTTAGTTTTTAAATTTAACTTTGCAATACATGTTACAGCTATAATAGATATTAATGATTTTTATTTTAAACCTGTTTGTGTAATTTTTTTGTTTTGCAGTAAATTCTATAAAATTCCATCCATCAGAGCAGTTGGCTCTCACTGGTATGTTGGTTTATTTTCTTGATTGAACAAAGTTAGTGGTAATCTTAAAACTGCTGTAATCATTCTCTTATCAGTAGCATCAGTATTGTACATGTCGTGTACAATAGTTAGATAGTTTTTAGTAGATGTATTATGAATTACCATAAGAAGTAAGGAAAAAATACATTGAATAGGACTTCCTTTAATTTGTAGCAGATTGCAAATTACATGAGCTTTACTTTATTGTGAAATTAAAGTTGATCCCTATTTTTCTTGGAGACTTTTTTTTTTCCCCCAGTGTATGGTTGCCTTTCACCTGCCTCCAGCTGGAGACCTCGCTGGAGACCTGGCTTGCAACCTGGTTATGTGCCTTGGCCTGGAATCAAACCAGTGACCTTTGGGTTCACAGGCCTGCGCCTCTCCACTGAGCCACCAGCCAGGGCATCTTGGAGACTTTCTATGAAGGACTTCATGTTTGCCCATTTTCCCCGATTGTGCCATGACAATTCTTAGCAGATTGTGACTCAGTTTCCTTAGATCCATTATTCCTGCAGTACCTGAGTCTCTGTGCACCTCAAATACAGAAATGAGAAAAATAGTAGTTCCAAGTCAGAGCCTGTGTTCTTACTTTTTTTTAGGTAGTTCTCCTAAACTAGTAGCTTGGGTTTGTCATATTTTATATAGTGGTTTTAAAAACACCTTCATAATTGTACTGAGAAGTTTTCCTATTAAATGGCCAATAGCTATAGACCACTATTGATGTTCTGCCAATAATCTTGAAGGATAAGTGCATGGAGCAGAGGTCAGCAGGCTTTGTCTCTAAAGGATTAAAAATAAGTGTTTTCATCTTTGAGGACCACAGGGTCTGTGTCATAACTACTTAGCTCTGTGTTAGTGGGAAAGCACAGAGACATGTATAAGATGAATGAACATAGCTATATGCAGTAAACATTACATACAAAAATGGATGGTTGAAATGTGAGTGGAATACTTGTGTAATGGGAAGGTGAGTTTGAGAGTCATAGTAGTTAGTTGATACCTGAAAAAACATTTTGAAAATCATGTAGGTTAGGGGTTTAAATTTTATTAAATCAACCATTTGTTATGTGATTGGGGAAAGGGAAGATGGAGGGAGACTAGTGACAACCAAAGGTTGGAAAGGATGGGGTGAAATCAAGAGACAACTCAGAAGGGAGCTGACGGCACCTGAAACAGATAAGTACTGGGCTAGAGAGGAGTGCAAGATGGAGGTTTGGTTATGATGCTGATTCAAAGAGAGATTGGCAAGTCAAGCAGTAAATGCATTTAATACCTCAGAAAGGCCCCACTATCTGCACGTGGCCACTTTTGGTAAGCTTTGCAGCCCCAAGAAGGTGGTTTTCAGCTGGTGCTTTTGTGAGGGTGGGTGGAGATGACTGGCACACCTGCAACCTTTTTGGGCCTTCAGCTGTCCTCTGTCTTTCTCTTCCCAAGTCTCCATCACCTTGCAGATTTGGTTGGTGAGTTCTTAGTACTTGTGGGTGCCTGGCAGATCCTGAGGTCCATTAGTGTTAAGTGGGTGGGATCTTTCATTTATGTTACTCATTTTTCTGAAATATTTTTGAACGTATTGTAGGCATAATTGAGAGTCTAATTGGGTTTCAGTTTACTTAGGTATTTAGAGAATAAAACCTATTTGTAAATTGTCTCTGAACGCTTAGAGCTTTCCACACTAAAATGAAGGGGAACATTTTTATAAATAGTTATCTTAATTTTGTGCCTTTACCCTATTCCCTGTAGTCTTACGTGGTTTCAGAAATCAACTGCTTGAGTGAAGTACATTCATCTCACTAATGATCACTAAGTTACACAAGTCTGATAATGTCCAGAGCCTTACAAAAGGCACTTTTTAGGCTTGCACTTTGGGTAATTTTCCCCCATTTCTCTCTTCAGCTTCTGGAGATCAGACTGCTCATATTTGGAGATATGCAGTTCAGCTGCCAACACCCCAGCCCGTGGCTGACACTAGTGTAAGCAGCACATTTACTTAACCTGAAAATGCAACCTGGCGTATGTTGGTGGGATTCTGGATGTCTGCAAATCTTAGATTAACTTTATATTTTATGGACTGAATGTGTCCCCCTAACATTTAGAGGTTGAAGCTATAACTCCCAATGTAGCTGTATTTGGAGGTAGGGCCTCTAAGAAAGAAATGAAGGTTAAATGGGGTCATAGGGTAAGGCCCTAATCCTACAGGATCAGTGCCTTTTCAAGAAGAAACACCAAAGAGCTCTTGAGCTTTTTCTCTTCCTGCATGCAATTGGGAGTGGCTATACTAGGACATAATGAGAAGGCTGCACCTGCATGCCTGGAGGAAAGCCCTCTCCAGAAACCGTATCTGCTGCCCCTTGACCTTGGCCACTCAGTCCTGGTGCTTTGTTCTGGCAATATAAGCAGACCAAGGCGGCGTCTTAAGAAGTACCTTACTTTATATATGCATGTGCTTGCTATAACCTCCCTTTCAACGTTTGCTTTTTCAATATTAAACGTTTGCTTTTTTTTTTTTTTAAAGATTTTATTATTTTCAGAGAGGGGGGGAGGGGGAGAGGCAGAGAGACAGACAGACAGACAGACACATCAAATGTATGGTTGCCTTTCATTACGGACCTGGCCCTGGCTGGAGACCTGGCGTGCAACCTAGCTATGTGTCCTGGCTGGGAATCGAACCAGTGACCTTTGGGTGCTTTTCTTTTAAATTTATGATTAGGTTGCATTTCTTAATGTTTTACATAATTTGATTTTGGACATCTTTATAAAGTCATTGGTATGTGTAGCATTTTTATGTAAGTAAATTAAAAAAAATTAACTTATATATTATTAGTTATGTTATTACAGTTGTCCCATTTTCTCCCCTTTTGCTCCCCTCCACCCAGGGCTCCCTCCCCTCACACCTCCAAATCCCTCACGCAGCCCTCCCACCATATCCATGTTCATGGATCATGCATTTGTGTTCTTTGGCTACTATATTTCTTTTTCTTTCTTCCTTTTTTTTTTTAAGAAGTATCTTTTTTTTTTTTTTTTTAAGATTTTATTTCATTATTTTTAGAAAGAGGGGAAGGGAGAGAGGGAGAGAGGCATCAATGTATGGTTGTGTTTCACCTGCCTCCAGCCACAGACCTGACTGGAGACCTGGTTTGCAACCTTGTTATGTGCCCTGGCTGGGGAATCGAACCTGCAACCTTTGGGTTAGCAGGCCGGCACCTTATCCACTGTGCCACCAGCCAGGGCTGGCTACTATATTTCTTATGCTGTGCTTTGATCCCCATGACTATTCTGTAACAACCAATTTGTACATCTTAATTTCTTTTGCCTGCCCCCTGACCCTCCTTCCCATATGGCAATCATCAAAATGTTATTTGTGACTATGATTCTGTTTCTATTCTGCTTATTTATTTTTTTATTTTGTTCAACTCATTGATATGTATTACCATTTTATTGTTCATATTTTTGATATATTTTAAAAATGATCTTATTATTAGAGAGATGGGAAGGGATGGAGAAAGAGAGCGGGAGAGAAACATTCATGGGTGAGAGAATACATCAACCAGTTGCCTCTCACACACCCCCAACTGGGGAACTGGCTGGCAACACAGGCATGTGCCCTGACTGGGAATCAAGCCAGTTATTTTTTGGTTCACAGGCTGGTGTTCAGTCCACTGAGTCACACCAGCCAGTGCTGATCTTCCTCTTAAAGAAGATACTTTGACATTTCATGTAATAATGGTTTGATGGTGATGAACTCCTTTAGATTTTTTTCTTATCTGGAATGTTCTTTATTGGTCCTTCAGTTATAAATAATAGCATTGTTGTATAGAATAATCTTGGTTGTAGGCCCTTGCCTTTTTTTTAAGTTTAATGTATTATTTTTCCATTGCCAGTTAGTCCCCTTATACCCCCTCCCCTGAGTCCCTGCTTTTCATCACTTTGAATATTTTTTGCCAATCCCTTTTGGCTTGCAAAATTTCTTTTGAGAAATCAGCTGACAGTCTTATGGGAACTCTCTTGTAGGTAACTAACGCTTTACTCTTGCTCCTTTAAACATTCTGTCTTTGTCTTTGTTTAATTTTTGGCATTTTAATTATGATGTATCTTGGCCTAGGCCTCTTTGCATTCATCGTATTTGGAACTCTCTGTGCTTCCTAGACTTGTCTGTCTATTTCCTTTACCAGCTTAGGGAAGTTTTCTTTTATTATTTTTTTCAAGTAAGTTTCTATTTTTTTCTCTCTCTTCTCCTTCCAGACCTTGATGATGTGAATTTTGGTATACCTGAAATTGTCCCAAAGATTTCTTACACTTGCCTCTTTTTTTTTTTTTTTGCGTTCTTTTTTGTTCTTGCTGTTCTGATTGGGTGTTTTTTGCTTCCTTATCTTCTAAATCACTGATTTGATTCTTGGCTTCATGCCTTCTACTGTTGATTCCCTATAAATTGCGCTTCATTTCAGTTAGTATAGCCTTCATTTCTGACTGGTTCTTTTTTATGGTTTCCATGCCCTTTTTTATGCTGTTGAAGTTCTCAGTAAGTTCAGTGAACATCCTTATAACCAGTATTTTGAACTCTGTAGGTAGCTGACCACTCGTCCCCATTTTGTTTAGTTCTTTTACAGTTTTGGTCTGTTCTTCCTTTTGGGTCATGCTTGTCTCCTCATATTGGCGGTCTACCTGTGTTTTCACATTACTAGGTAGAGCTGCTATGATTCTCTGACTTGGTAGAGTAGTCTAATGTAGTAAGTGTCCCATAGGGTCCAGTGGCACAGCCTGCCCTCTCACCCATGGTGGACATTCAGGGTGCACCAGCTGTGTGGGTGTGTATACCTCCCTCATGCAGCTGAGCCTTGCTTGTTGGCAAGTCAATTGGAGGGATGTATCCAGGCAGACTAGCTGCAAGGACTGGCTATGATGACCACTGATCACCAACCTTCAATCACTGTGAAGGATCAGTTGTGCAGGGGCCACTCCACAGAGCAGGATTTAACATCAGCAGTGCTGTGGTGCCCTCTGAGTCTGCTCCTTGAGTGTGTTGCTTATGGAGGGTGGGTGGTTGGGTGGTTGGTTGGGTGGTGTTGCTTTGATGTAGCCTGTAGCCATCCACTGGGTGCTTAGGCTCTAGGGCCTCCTAGGAGGTGCAGGCCAAGAATAGCCAACCCTTGTGTTCTGTCCAGGGTCACCCAAATAAGCTATAAAGCAATCTGCAGTGGCTGCTACTTGTGTTGGGCTTGGAGGTGCCCAAGTGAGCCCAAGCTGTGACTCAAGGCCAGTTGCTTTCCTGCTAGTGCAGGGCCTTGGGCCACTTAACAGTAGGCATGGGCCCTGCCCATTCCACATCTTCACCCCTCCTTTCTGTCTGGTTGGATGTGGTTTCTTTAATTCTTTAATTGTAGGACTTTCATTTAGCTCAATTTCTGATGATTCTGAAAGATGGTGATTCTATAGTCTGGTTGAAATTTTGATGTGGTTGTGTGAGGAGGCGAGCTGTGTTTACGTAGGCCACCATCTTTGTTGTGGGTAAACTGTTAATGTAGGTGACAATAAAGTTTGTATATTGAGAAAAAGAATGAATTGATAAGATTTAAACTGTTAATCCTGCATTTATTGTTTGTGTTGTAATATTGGATACTGTTTATAATCATTTGGAGATCTTAATGTCCTTTTAAGTGAAGTGATCTGGCTTTTTGCTACCTCATCCTCACTATGGTGAGCCCTTTCCCTGCCCTGCTGAAGCAGGTGGAAGTGGCTCTAGGCACAGAGGTCAGTGATGTCATGCAGTCAATATCAACATGAAGTTACGGTTTATGTTTGGATATAATTGCTGGTTGATGTTTGATAACCTTCTAGTTTTGATGTTTCTGCCTCTGAAAATGCCTTTACATTTTAAACAGTGTTCTATTTGGGGGTGGGTTGAGTAATTAATATAAATTCAAGTGATGAGTAAGCATTGAGTTTTCTTTAAAAGGTCTTATTAATAGCTCATTTTAATTGAGTATATTATGTACTTTAACAGTTTTTTCCCATGTGGAATTACCAAACTATTTATTATGTGCCATACTTAATAGGCTCATTCATTCAAGAGATAAGTGTTGGGCTTTGATGGAGGACATTCAGAGATAAGGGTGAGATTAATGCTCAGAAAGGTCAGAATATAAGTTAACATTGTGTGGTGCCTCCCCGCCCCCTGCGAACCCTCACCAATAAATAAGAAAACACCGATCTTAGAGGAGAAAATTATATATACTACTTACATTTAAAAATTTTAATAATAGTTTACTTAGAATATTAACTTGAGTTTTTCTCCTTTATGACTTTGCTTGCATTTAGACACAGGCACTGTTCATGCTTGGATTTTTGCCTCAGGATTTGGGCACCTGGAAGAAGCCCAGACTGAATAAGAGAGGAGCCTTCATCACAGTGTGTGACTGGAACTGCTTCAGTGCTCTGCCAGGCAGGGTTCTGTGTGGCCTTCCCTTTTGAGGACTAATTACACTCCCCTTTGTAGTTGCCACCCAATGTGCATGATGCTCTTCAAATGAGGGTCACTTGTGTTCTTAAGCTTCTGTTGGATTTCTTAGCAGTTCTAGATTCTGAAATAACCTTAGTCTATTAAGATCATTTTGAATCAGTATTGCTTTTGGACAGATGTCTTCTCTTAACTTGGCACCTACAATGTTGATAAATTTTGGATGATATTGTGTAAATGGTTTTAGATTGCCTGTTAGATCTCTGTGTCGTGCTAGTTGTATGATGTTGAGTAATTTAACTTAGTGGGGTGAATTTTCTCCATTTGAAAGTGAAAATCGACCTGTGCCAGTGGTCCCTGGAACCCCTGCATGAGAACGTGTGATTCAGGAACTTGCGGTTCTGTGGATGACTGGTGCTCAGTAGTAGCATGCAGTTGGCAGTTCTTGGATGTTTCTATTCAAACGTCATTAGCAGTAAAAATGCTGAAGTTAAATAGATTAATTATCTAGAACAGTGGCAAAAAACAATTCTCATCCTTCCACCGCCTGCCCTTTTGTCAATGTAGGGTTAAAGATTTTACAGTTACCCTTTAATTATATTTATTACATTTGTGTTTTAAATATTTTAGTTTCTTGTGTAGTTTGCTAAGATGACTTCTATAAATGTTATGACTGACCTTTCAAACGTGGATCCTGGTAACTAGGGCTTTTTACGTGGGAGCTCCAGGCCATTCTTCTGCATGCACCACCACGCCCTTCCTGCACCCAGGTTCTCCACGGCACTGTTCCCAAGACCACACTGCACATGGCCTCACCCATGCTTTTCCACTCCTGCGGTAGAAGGTGCTCCTTTGTGTGCCCGCTTGTCACTCCTTCCATTAGGGTAGTTCGTGAAGAGTCTTCTAGGCTCACTGCTGCAGGCCTGGGTGTAATTGTGAACAGAACTGTTGCTTTGACCCTTCCCTTCTGTCACCTTCTCTCCTCTATCTTCCACCTAATACATGACATCTCCCTGATGCTTCTGAATAATTCTTGGATCCACTTCTGCTCCCTGTGATACCTCTTCTGTAACACCCACCCTGAGGTCTCTGCTCAATGTCCCCACCTGGTGTCTCTATTCTGCCCCTGCCACAGAGCTATCCAGACCATCCTTCCTGTTGGCGCAGGAGATAGCAGATAGCAGAGCTGCAGGGGCTGAGAGGCCCCATTGCCAAGGAACCAGTGTTCTCCAGAGGAGAGCCCGGGCTGCAGTGACTCCCATCAGGAATGTATAGTGGTGCTGTTGTTTCACCTGTCTAGATGCTGTTTACCAGGCAGGGAATGGTTTACCTTGAGGAGGTTGCACTCCATAGGAACACACCTGTCCTTTTTTTGTCACCATCTCTAGTCCAGGTCACTAAGTAGTTTCCTGACTAGCTTGCCTGTCTCAGATCTGACTGGTCATGTCCAGTCTCTTCTTTGTGAACTCAGGAGTGGTCTTGGTAGCTTTGTATCTCCGTGAATCTTACTCAATGAGCCCTTGAGAACCTAATTTAGTCTCAGTTTGAACCCCCTCCCTGCTTCAGCCCCTGAATGGGCTTGCTGCTCTTATTTGCCATCTTTTCTGTCTCTGCTGACCCTGTCCCTAGATCTCTCCCCTCACACCACTCTTCATCCTGTAGGTATCTGTTAGTGTCACAGACCACCTGCACTTGCCTTTGTAGCATTTAGCATTATATGAAATAGATAATTTTGTGTAAGCACTTATATTTAACTTTCTCACTAGATTGTGAGTCCTCTCTCTGGACAAATCTCTCTATGGTTACATCTGGCAGGCCCTCTGTCCCTCTTGCACTGATCAGTAAGCGCCCTGTGACTGGCAGGTGATTCAGGGGTGTGACCCGCCCCCTACCCTCACTTCCCTGGACCACAACTGCCACATACCAGGTGACTTTTTCATACTCCCTTCTGCATATTTTCACCAGCCTCCTTACTTTTCTTGTGTTGTTCCCAGAAGCATGTAGACATGGCACAGTAGCAGCCCCCCTAACCCACCCGAGCCTTCTATTGTATTTCACGTGGAGCCACATGGTATTGGTTTTCTTATGCAAACCTCAGACTTGTCACCTGCACTCCTTTCCCTCAGTTGGAACTCTTCTCTAGGGTCAGCTCTGTCCTTGCTGGACCTATTTCTTGTGAGCATCACATCCATGTTGCCCACCCAGCAGACACTTTCAGCTGCTCCTGGGGTTTCTCATAAATTGCTCCCTCTCTCCATTTCACATCTTTTGTGGTTCTCCTGTTTTCTTCCTTCTTCTTGAGTCTCATTGGCTGGGTCACCACCTCTTTCCCAATGAGTTCTCAGTCTCTGACACTACCCTCTTGTCTGAATGTGGGTCACCTCCCAACTCTTTTACTCCTGTGTGGGTTACCTTTTTTTTTTTTTTAATATATATTTATTATTTTTCAGAGGGGAAGGGAGAGAGGCAGAGAGGGAGGGAGACATCCATGTACAGTTGCCTTTCACCTGCCTCCAGCTATGGACCTGGCTGGAGACCTGGCTGGAGACCTGGTTATGTTGCCCTGGCTGGGAATCGAACCAGAGACCTTTGGGTTCACAGGCCGGCACCTTACCCACTGTGCCACCAGCCTGGGCTGGGTTGCCTTCTTGACCTCCTCACCTATATGTGGGTCACCTCTGCTTTCTTACCTGTGTCTGGGTCACTTCCCTGCCCTCTCACGTGTGTGTGAGTCACTTCTACTTTCTGATCGGTTTTTCTTCCACAGTACTCTACTCTCAGCTCATCTCAGACACATGGTTTTAAGGACAATCCCAAGTTTGCATACCATCTTTGGCTCTTTAACTCCAGACTTCTATAGACATCTTTAACTACTTAATCAGTTTCTACTCAGGTGTCTTACAGATATTGCAAAACTTACGTGTCCAAAGTTGAGCTTTGGATATTCCTACAATCCACTCCTTTTTTGTTCCTAAACACCTGTAAATCACCTGTAATTATTATCATACCCATCTGGATACCAGTAGATCCTGAGCTGTCTCAAAAGATGTCTTAATTTAGCCTTTCTTCTCTTTACTGCTACCCTGGTCCAGGCTTCTTTCTCTTACCTATACTTGGTGATCACCTTCTGTTAGTCTCCCTTGTATCATCTTGGGTTGCTGTAATAAAGTACTCCCAAGGGGGTAGCTTAAATTTTTTTAAATTGATTTTTAGAGAGAGAAGAAGGGGGAAGAGAGAGGGAGAGACACATCGATTTGTTCCACTTATTCATGCATTCATTGGCTGATCTTCATACATGCCTTGACCAGGGATCAAGCCTATAAACCTTGGTGTATTGGGATGACACTTCTACCAACTGACCCACCTGGCCAAGCCCAAGGGGATGGCTTAATCATCAGACATTCCTTGTTTCATGGTCCTCGGGGCTGGAAGGGAAGACTCAGATCCAGTTGTTTGAAGGTCTGGTTTTTCCTGAGGCCTTGGTCCTTGGCATATAGACAGCCATCTTTCCATGTCCTCACATGGTTGTCCTTTTGTGTGTATCTGTCTTCATCTCCTACTTTTAGGGACACTAGTCAGCCTGGATTAGAGCATACTCTAGTAAGGATTCAACATGAATTTTAGGGACACAGTTCAGCTCTCTGGAATGTTCACACAGAAGAGGAGCTCCTTAATGCATGACTCAGACTATTTTCTTTACTTGAAACCATCTAATGATTTTCCAGTACACAGACTGAAATCTAAAGTTCTTTCCATTTCTCCAGGTTTCACTTGAGTTACACCAGAAACGTCTCTGGATCCACCTCTGCAGCCTCCTTCCCTGCAGCTCTTGTGCTCCATTATGAGACCTTTGCATCTTCTGTTCCTTCGGCTGGGAACACTGTTCCCTTAAATGTTTGCATGCCTTACTCCTTGTTTTCTTCACATCCTGAGTCAAATGTCACTTTAGCAAAGAGTATTTCCCTGATAATTCTGTATACAGAGCAGCCCTCAGGACTATCCATCTCTTTATCCTGTTTTATTTTTTTCTTAGCACTTAATTATTGCATGAATTTGTGCACATGACACTTATCCCTATATTGTAATTGTACGTGTATGACAAATATTCCTCTATTAATGTGTGTGTACATGTGACATCTATCCCTATACTATGAGTATGTACATGTGACATCACTATGCTATGAGTGTGTGTACACATGGCATGTATTCTCACACTAATATAAATATATGCAACATACATTTCCATACTAGTGTATATACTTAATGACACATTTTCCCATACTAATGTGTGTTTACATGTGCATGTGTATATGTACCCCCATGTGGGTGGTTTGTCTTTCTTGTTAGCATGTAAGCTCTGTGAGGCAAGGACTTTGCCGGTTTCTGGCTTCATTGACTTCTTCACCTTTCTGTTCATTGTCCCTTATGTGCATCTCAGCATAGCTTGTCTCTCTGCTCCGTGCCCATTCTTTGGTCTGGCATTGTATAAGCACCTGATAAAAGTACTTGTTGAATGACTAGATGAACATATTTTTAAAAATTGCTGTAGTTACTGTTATTGCAATAGAATTCTAATTATATCTTAAGCAGGTTCTTGAGAATTGGAATGTTCCTTTTTTATTGTGATAGATTAATGACTTTCAGTTGTATTTGTTTAGTTTCATTACATTTCTAATACATGGTAAAAACCTAAAATGTTGAAAGTCATTTCATTTGCCATTTTATTGGTTAGTGGAAATAGTTGACTATTTGATGTTACAGTGTCTTTGATTTTTTTTTTTTTTCCTCCTAATATTTGGCCCTGGGTTTTAGCCAAGCATGTAATCACAAGGTAATAAATACCAGTTATGCCCTAGAAAGACAAGGGACAACAGTCTGATTGTGTAATCATGTCAGAAAAGACCCATGATTCTCACGAGTTCTCTGTTCTCACCTTCAACAGCAGATATGTGGTGAGGATGAAGTTGAATGCTCTGATAAGGATGAGCCCGATGTTGATGGAGACGTGTCCAGTGACTGCCCTACTATCCGGACTCCCTTGACTTCTCTTAAGAGTCACCAGGGAGTGGTCATAGCTGCTGACTGGCTGGTTGGGGGGAAGCAGGCAGTGACAGCCTCCTGGGACCGAACAGCAAACCTGTATGATGTGGAGACCGCCGAGCTTGTGCACTCACTGACAGGTACTTTAGCCCTGGTCTCCCAGTTGTATGCTTGGATTTATGTGCGTATGTTTATATCTTACCTTGCTAATTCCTTCCTGTCCAGAATTACTTTCCATTCTTTGTAATTTTTTAGAGATCCTTTCTATTAGAACTGTTGGTAGCTGATTTTATCTTTAGGGGATTTAATTATACCATGAAACATTGCTCTTGTGTTAGTTTTCTTTTGCTTTGCAGGTTTTCCATAGATATGGTATCTTAAAATAACATGAATTTATAACCTCATGGTTTTCCTGGGTCAGGAATCTTGAGCACATGCTTATTGGCCCTCTTCTCAGGGTTTCAAGGTGTTGCCTGGAGTGTTGGCTCATCTGAAGCTTGGGGTGTTTTTTTTCTTTTTTAAATTATTGTTGGAAGGGTTCATTTCCTTGTGATGAATGACCAAAGTCTCCATTTTCTTGCTAGCTGTCAACTGGGAGCTGTTTTTAGCATCCATCATGACATTGGGTCCCTCATTGCCCCATCTAGAGGCATATTACCCATGGCTGTTTGATTTCTTCCAGACCATCAGAACAGCATCTCCGCCTGGACTCTTTTCAGGGACCCATCTGATTAGGTCAGACCACCTAGGAATTTTTTTATTTTTTATTTTTTTGATGAACTTATGCCATCTCATTTAGGGACCTTAGTTACAGCTGCAAAACCTGTTTTGCCTTGTAACATACTGAAATTACCAGAGTAGTAGCTTATCACATTTGCAGGTTCTGTCAAACTCAAAGGAAGATATCAGACAGAGTGTGTGCACACCAGAGATGAGGGTCTTTAGACCATCTTAGAATTCTGCTCACCACAAGTGTTTTTGCAGATTTGTCAGTAAGTGCATTTCTTGGTTGTTTGTTAAAGACTAATTTCACTGAAGGCTCCATGTATATTATTAGAGGTTACTCTGGAAGTGAAGAACTTAAGAATTAATTTGTTCTTATGCTGAGTCTGTTAAAGAGATTTGCGTGACCTTCTAACTGTTAGGATCTGGAAGTGGATTACACTCACACTCAGTGTCATGCAAGTGAGAGGACTTCAGCTCCTGAGGGAATACTGATCCCCCTATGACCACAAATGCTATTCTTGTTTCCTTTTTTTTTGTTTGTTTTTTAAAGATTTTTTTATTTCATTATTTTTAGAAAGAGGGGAAGGGAGAGAGGCAGAGAGGAAGAGAGATATCAATGTATGGTTGCTTTTCACCTGCCTCCAGCCACAGACCTGACTGGAGACCTGGTTTGCAACCTTGTTATGTGCCCTGGCTGGGGAATCGAACCTGTGACCTTTGGGTTCACAGGCTGGCGCCTTATCTACTGTGCTACCAGCCAGGGCCTCTTGTTTCCTTTTACAGTATCAGCGGCGGAAACCATAAAGACTGTTTTTGATCCTAGTGTTTGTAAGAAAGCTTCACTGTAACTGCCAGCAGGTGGGTGACCTTGCACTTTTGTCTTTGGTTGTATTGTAGGGCATGACCAGGAGCTCACACACTGTTGCACACACCCCACCCAGCGGCTCGTGGTGACCTCCTCCCGTGATACAACCTTTCGTCTATGGGATTTCAGGGACCCATCCATCCACTCTGTGAATGTTTTCCAGGGCCATACAGAGTGAGTCACAGTCATTCAGATGTCTCTTTTTAACTGTTCATGATAAAGGTTTTGTGGGTGGGTATGAAAAATTTATTCTTACCTTAATTTTCAGTATTAATTTCGAACTCCACTGGACTTCAAAATGACTACTCTTTTCCTGGCTGGTGGCACAGTGGATAAGGCGCCAGCCTGCAAACCCAAAGGTCACTTGTTCGATTCCCTAGCCAGGGCACATAACCAGGTTGCAAGCCAGGTCTCCAGCCAGATCTGTAGCTGGAGGCCGGTGAAAAAGGCAACCATACATTGATGTCTCTCTCCCTCTCTGCCTCTCTTCCTACACCTCTCTCTAAAATAAATAAATAAAATCTTTTAAAAATTAAAAATACAAAAAAATGAAATGACCACTCTTTTCCTAAACCTTTAACTCTATTGTGAAGATTACAAAGAATTTAGGAGACTTAAGAAAAATCACCAGAGTTCTCTCAAGAAATTGGATGGGGACAGAATGGGACATTGGGATAGGAAATTAGAGAGGAAATAGGAAGTACTCCAGCATTGACGGTGTGAGGGGATCACACTGGAACTGTTTACAGCCACTCTTATCCTCACACTGGGGTGTTTTCATCTAGTTTTGAAATTACATATATTTGCAGGGTCTGTTTCAGGAGTCAGACATATACTGACTCTCACCCTTCTCTGTCTGGCTGTTTGTTGGACAGCTCAGGAGGAACCATTTTTTAATAGCACTTTATTCTTTCCACAAAATTACTGTTCTCCCATTCTGACCCTTCCCAATACACGATGTGACCATCTTTTCAGTTACTTGTCCCATAAACCTCCCTGCTCTCCTGCTGTGCTCCATTCAAACCACAATAAGGGCTCCTGCCCAGTCATACCTCCTGATGTATCCTGTCACTTGCTCCTGAAGCCACCACTGTCCTCATATGCTGTACCTCTAGATCATCCTTGTCTCTTCTAGATGGCAGTGTGTGTCCTGCTTGAGTCCCTGCATGTCCAGAATAGGTCTTGCACACAGTAATGTTCAGTAAATATTTTTTAATGAATTAATTTTTGCTCATCCATCAGCTCCAAAATACAGATTTCATTCATTCCATCATATGGTTGATGTAGCAAATAAGTCTGTTTTACCTTTTTAATGTTAGATACTAAGTTTTAGAGTTAATGTTTATCATTTTTTGAAAGATTTTATTTATTTATTTTTAGAGTGAGGAAGGGAGGGAGAAAGAGCAGGAGAGAAACATTGTGTGGTTGCCTTTTGCATGCTTCCAACTGGGGACCTGGCCCACAACCTAGGCATGTACCCTGACTGGGAATCGAACCTGTGACCTTTTGCTTTGCAGACCAGTGTTCAATTCACTGAGCCACACCAGCCAGGGCTAGATTTAATGCTTATAGTTCATAAAGTACACAAAAAGGAAATAGGACAGAGTTTTTTTTTTAAGGAGCTTGAGATTGGAGAACAAGTTGGCATCTTGCACCTGAGGTGTACATAAGAGTTAGGAGTGAGCATCAATCAGCACGTCGCAAGATTTTACCATATCACTGACTGTTCTAAGAGCATCCTTGTGAGAAGTTATTTTATTCTGACAAGGGAGGCATTTCTTTACCAGGTAGGGTAGCTGTGGCCCTGACACAGAAAATGCCTAATTCTCCAGGGGTTCATGGGATGCTGGGGGCTGAGTGGGGCCCATGTGTTCTCTCTATGTCCTTAGGAGTCTAGTTCTTTTGGGTGCTTTGGAGGCTGTGGAGGGGACAGCTTCTAACCAGCCATCTGGGTGAGCACATTGCGAAGGGTGGGGCCATGGGTGGAGCAACAGCTTTTCTTGGTCTGCTTTTAGGGCAGGATCACTGGGTCCAGAGAGCAGATGAGCAGATGGAACCTTCTATGGATGGTTACGTTGACCATATGTGAGGCGAGCAGGATTCTCATACTGCTGTACTCTGGAGCCTGCACATATCTTTTCCCAAGTTTATATTGCGGAAAGTTTCAGGCTTACATGAAAGTTGAATAAAAGAGTACAGCAAACCCACTGACCCTTCTAGAAGCATGGTTTTTATTTCACCGTTTTTGTCTCTGTCCAGATATGTATAAATGTGTATTGTATGATACACAGCACACACATGCACTTCTGTCTGTAGGTACCTGTATACATGTATCATATGACTACATAGCACATGTACAATTCTGGCTCTTTAGATTTGTGTACACATGTATGAATAGAGCATATATGTGCACTTCTGTATCTAGATACATATGCACATGTGTGAATGTACAGCACACACTTCTGTAAAGACACATATACACAAAAGTTTGCTATAGGGCACATGCATGCACTTATATCTATAGATGTGTATACACGTGTTATGCATATACATTGCACATGTACTTTTATCTAGATATGTGTTCACATGTATCATGTAAATACACAGCACACATACTTTTGTCTTTATAGTAACATACAATTGTTATTGTATAAATGTACATTACATTCTCTGTATAGCAGTTTCTCTGGCTGAGCCCTTGGAAACTAAATGTCCTTGTCATCACACTTTGCCATATTACCTCAGATGTATCTTTTCAGAATAGGGATATTCTCCTAAATAACCACAGTACCATTATCTACCTAAGAACATTAAAAGAAATTATCTAATATCACCTGATGTCCAGCCCATATTCAAATTTAGCCTTGTTTTCCCCAAATATCTTTGACACTTTAAAAAGTATTTAATTAGGATTTATTAATTACATTTAGATACTTTGTTCTTTGATCTCTTTTTTCCTTTTATCTTGTTTTTATATTTCTAAGGTTTACTGCTGATTTTTAAAATTGTAAAGTAATACTAAGACATACATGTTACAAACTTGTTGAAAAGTTCTTTGGTCTCTTTTAATCTAAGATAATCCTCCACTCATTTTGTTAATAATTTTTATGACATCGAAAATTTTTGTGAAGACTCTAAGCCTATCTTGTGAAATATCTCATGTGCTGATTTTTTCTCATGACTTCCTTTTTCCAAGAAGTCGTTTTCCACTCTGAAATGAGCAAAGTGACACTTTGTGACATGTGAATATCTTCTTCTCCAGCAGTCTTTCATCCAGTGAAAGGTTTGACATCATCAGTGATCCTTGCCTGAAATCAGTCATTGTTGCAAAAGGGAAGATCTTGCTAATTCTGTCATTCTTTCTACACTCATTAGCTGGCACTGTTCATTAGTGTAGTTGAGGATTAATATAGACTCAAGGACTTTTTTCATTTCAATGGTTATAAAGGCTTTGTTGTCATAATTACTTTTGATGTTTAAGTTGTTCCAGATTTAGCTGCCAAGTACACTCTCCTGTGGCTTCTTTGTGTCTTTAGACAGGACCCTCATGTCTTTGAGTATGCACTGCTTTTGGCACAGTAGGAGTCTGTCCTAGCCTTACCTTGCACTTGCCTACCCAACAGTGGAAAGGGCCCATAATCTTCTCACTAAACTGCCTCTGCTCACTGGTGTTGCACCAACCTAGGAGTGGTCAGAGATTTGAGGACTGTGTGGAGAAGGGATTTATGTGTGTAGAGACAGGGTAACCATATTTGTGTGACTTGTGGGTGGAGAATCAAGGAGGACTGGGGTCATGTCTGGAAAGGTAGGCAAAAAATGAAGAGATTGGTGGCAGCTGCTTTTTTTCAGTTATTGGTGTATTTCGGGTACAGTGAAAACTGGGTCTAACTTGTTTAATCCTCACAGTGAGCATCTTCCTGTTTTGCAGAGGTAAACTGAGGCACAGGGAAATCAGGTAATTTCCTGAAGACTGCCTGGCTTCTAGGTGGGGCTTGACTTTTAAATGTGATTCAGAGGAGTCTTTCTTGGTGTTATTTAAAGAGCTGTTTAGTCACATTCTATTTTCACTTGCTTTATTTGTCTGAAAGATTTTATTTATCTCTTGTGCTAAAAGAGCCAGAAATTTATGTATGTTACTGACAGTTGATAGAAGTGCCAGTTTTAGCTTTAAGAGTGTTTTAACAACAGGTTTTTCTCATCTATCTCCCTCTGATAATGGAGTACAGGAGATACTGGTATTGTGTTTAAAATATCCGAGTAATTTGTGGCATACTTTTGCAGCTGGTAGATATAGGAAGTAATGGTTGTTTTTGGAGAGATATGTTTATGAGGAATAAAACTGGTTACAAAGGAGTTCTTATTCCTCTTGTGGATCTTTTTTTTTTTTTTAAGTTTTTTTTTTAAAAAAGATTTTATTATTTTTGGAGAGAGGCAGAGAGGAAGAGAGACATCAATGTATGGTTGTTTTTCACCTGCCTCCAGCTACAGACCTGGCTGGAGACCTGGCTTGCAACCTGGTTATGTGCCCTGGCTGGGAATTGAACCAGCGACTTTTGGGTTCACAGGCTGGTACCTTATATACTGTGCCACTAGCCAGGGCCCTCTTGTGGATCTTTGACACAGTTTCTTGGGTTTGCTTTTCTGCTGGAAACAGGAATTGCTAAGAGGTGGGGTTGTGTCTGTCCTGGAGGGCCTCTTCCATTCAAATCTCCCAAGACATAAGTTGATGGGCTGTGGTACATGCTCTTTTGGGGGTGGGACTCCACACCGGTCATTCAGCAGGTCATTCCAGGACTACTGCCCTTGGAGCCATGGATGCATAGACATTTCTGCAAGAACCTCTTACTGTAATAAAACTTATTTTTAGGTTAAATCCAGTAGATGCCCTTTGAAAGGAACATGAGACATGCCCATTTAGATTGTTGTCTGATAGGACCAAGGTTCCTGCCTCCCAGCACCAGTGCCTTCCCTGTGGGTCATGGTAGAATGTTCCCCATCCTTCCCCAGATTTTTAGTTTATATCTAAAATATAAAATATTTTTAGTTTAATTTAGTTTTGTGTCAGTTACTATGAAAAGGGACTGACGGTTGAGGCTTTTACTGGGTCATTAAGCTTCCCCCATGGGTGGCTGATGAATCTAGTTCTATACCCAACTGGTGGTGTTTACAAGTGTGAATAACCCTGACATTGAAAAACATCTGAAATTAGCTCAGCACAGATAAAGCATCAGAGAATGCAAAGTTATTTCTTTTTTGGTTTAATTTTTCCATATGCTTGTAACTTTACTTCCCCTCCATATGAACCTTGACACTTTTTTCTGAAGAAAACAAAATGACACATTTAACAAGACAGTTAAAGAAATCAGTTAAAAAGTTATAATGGTTTTAAAGTTATGACATTTTCGTATGCTTTTATTGCCAAATACCCAGGGGAGGAGTACTAAGTACTAAAGTCTAGATCATGTACTTTGAATATTGTGTTGTGCTATTAAGGTTTTTGTGTGCTTTTAAAGGGAATGTGTTTTAACGACATGACATATATAACCAGGTGGTGGTTGATTTTCACCATTATTAATTCTGTTCTTGGTCACTGAGTCAGTTGTGTGTGGGCCCATGGTGGAGCTAGGCAGCAGTCTGTCTGCACACTGCCTTGGAGGTTTCATATTTAGTACTAAATATCGTCCCTGGGCATTTGGCAATAAACACATAGGAAAAATGTTGTAATTTTAATCATTATAATTTCTAACTGATTAAAAAAATTCTGGTAGGCTATACTAGGGTTTGTAAATTCGTTGCTTTTGGTGATTGCTTTTAAACCCTTGCCTGTGGGAGGGGGAGGTATTGCTCTTTAAGGTTTCTTGTAGGGTAGCTGGCCCCAGGAGGAGTCTTTATGGGCAGGGGTGGGAATTACTGCCTGAGGAAGAGAAGGACCTGTAGGTAGGATTGCTGTGGCCTCAAAACTGTGTGGAGCCTAAAGCCCCTCTCAGCTTCACTCTGCTTACCTGATGTCTGAAAGTTTAGTTTTATCTTTTTGTAATTAGATAGATCGTGATAATTTTACTTGAGAACATTTAGAGACATAAAATTCCTGGCAATAGTTGGCTGCTATCAAAGGTTATTATAAAACCGAGGACTCAGATTGACAGTGCAAATGCCAACGTATGGTGCCATTTCAGGTTTTCTCAGCTTCGTTAGCGTAAACACACCACCTAGGATGTAGAGAAAAGGAATAGCAGCAGCCTTGGCAGAATGTGGCCTAACCACAGCGGTTGTGGTAAGGGCTGTTTTGAAAGTTTGCTTTGTATTAATTAGTGGATGTTTGTCTTGTCATGGAGATGAGCAAGGAGACGTTAGTAAGTATAGTGTGTAGCTTCAATTGCTGGAGTTTGCATTTACATCTCATATATGTGGATAAAGCGGTGATTTTCTGTAAATGAGAGATCCTGATATATCTTTGACTTCTATTTTCTAATTATTCTGGTGAATAGGGCTGTCTATATCGCATTGTCTTTAAAGCTGATGTAAAAGGTTTTTCTTTTGGAATTAAAAAAAAAAAAAATGAAACCTTTAAAGTTCATTCCTCCCCAGTTTCTGTACACAGATTCACATCGTGGTGAGGTTGATGTTGGTTGTTGTTAGTTGATTAGTATGTAACAGGCAAAATTTTGGATTCAGAAAATAAGGGAATGGAAAGTCAGATGACTTTTTCCACTTCTATTCAACATTGTCTTGGAAGTTCTAGCTATAGCCATCAGAGAAGAAAAAGGAATCAAAGGTATCCAAATTGGAAAGGAGGAAGTCAAACTGTCATTATTTGCAGATGATATGATAGTGTACATACAAAACCCAATGGGCTCCACCAAAAACTTACTCAACCCAATAAGCAAATTTAGCAAAACAGTTGGGTATAAAGTCAGTATCCAGAAATCAAAAGCATTTTTGTATACCAATAACGAAACAACAGAAATAGAAGCGAAAAAACAAATCCCATTTACCATAGCAACAAGAAAAATAAAGTACCTAGGAATCAACTTAACTAAGGAGTAAAAGACCTGTACTCAGAAAACACAGAACAATGAAGAAAGAAATCAAGGAAGATACAAATAAATGGAAGCATATACCATGTTCATGGATGGGAAGAATTAACATCATTAAAATGTCCATACTACCCAAAGCAATCTACATATTCAATGCAATCCCAATTAAAATACCAATGACAGACTTCACAGAAATAGAAAAAATACTTCAAAAATTTATATGGAGCCA